>JAKOGI010001629.1:150000-160000 GCA_029747015.1 Carnegiea gigantea
GACTTCAAGGTTGACATTCCCGAGTTTGAAGGCAAGCTTGATCCGGACGAGTTCTTGGATTGGCTACAAACTGTGGAGAGGGTGTTCGATTACAAGGACATCCCGGATGAAAAGAAGGTAAAACTAGTAGCCCTTAAACTTCGAAAGTATGCTTCTACTTGGTGGGCTAATGTTTTATCTAAGAGGGCTAGGAAGGGGAAGGCGAAGATTAAAACTTGGAGGAAAATGAAAGAAAAACTCAAAGAGAAGTTCCTTCCCTCTCACTACCTTCAAGAGAACTTTTCTAGACTCCACCATTTGAAACAAGGGTCTCTAGGTGTGGAGGAATATACGAGGGAATTTGAGCAATTGATCATAAAATGTGACCTTAAGGAGGATGAGGAACAAACTTTGGTGAGGTATCTTGGTGGGTTGGATGAGAAGATAGCCCATGTAGTAGAATTGTACCCATACACCACCCTTGATGAGTTAAGCTCTTTAGCTCACAAGGTGGACCTACAAAAGAAAGCTAGGGGGAAGAGTGAAGCCTTTAAACCACAAAATCGTACTTACACTCCTCAAAGGCCTTCCTACACTACCTCAAAGCCCTTTAACCCTCCAAACCCGAAACCACCTCCACGTACGGTCCCCAAAACAGCCCCTCAAATGTCCACAAAACCTAAGGAGACAAGGAGGTTCTTTAGGTGCCAAGGCCTAGGGCACATTGCATCCGAATGCCCAAACAAGAGAGTGGTTACCCTAGCTGAATACCAAGCATCTTTTGAGGAAGAAATGGAAGAAAAGAAGGAGTTGTACTTGAATGAGGCCCTAGAAGAAGTAGAGGAGGGTCCGGATGAAGGTGAACTCTTGGTGGTTAGGCGAGCTTTGAGTGGGTTAGCTACTCAAGATGGGAACGAACAAAGGGAGGCCATCTTTCACACAAGGTGCACCATAGGAGGCAAAGTATGTTCCCTCATCATCGATGGAGGGAGTTGCACCAATGTGGCATCCAAGACCTTGGTGGACAAGCTTCAACTCACGGCCTCTCCACACCCCTTTCCATACACCATTCAATGGCTCAACCAAGGCAAAGGTATTCATGTTTCATCCCGTTGCTTAGTTACTTTGAGCATTGGAAAGAATTATAAGGATGAGATTTGGTGTGATGTGATTCCCATGGATGCATGTCATGTACTCCTTGGTAGACCATGGCTTTTTGATAGAAATGTTATGCATGATGGCCGGATGAACACCTACTCCTTCATCTTAGACCACAAGAAAATCACCCTAACCCCCATTCGTCCTTCCCAACTCCTCAAGCCAAAAGAAACCCCACAAAAAGACATCCTCCTCTCCAACCTCCTCAAGGCCGAAAACCATGAGTTTGAATCATTCAAGGAATGGCTTTTACTTGGCCTAGAGAAAACCGAAACCATCACTCATTCCCACCCCCTCCTAATCCCTATTCTCCAAACCTATGATCATGTGTTCCCACAAGAAATACCTCATGGCCTACCCCCTCAAAGGACCATCCAACACAAGATAGACCTCATTCCCGGATCCACCCTTCCAAATAAACCGGCCTATAGAATGAACCCACAAGAAACCCAAGAAATCCAAAGACAAGTGGATGAACTTTTGGCCAAAGGAATGATTCGGGAGAGTTTGAGTCCATGTGCCGTTCCGGCCTTATTGGTTCCAAAGAAGGATGGAAGCATGAGGATGTGTGTGGATAGTAGGGCTATCAACAAGATTACTATTAAGTACCGCTATCCCATCCCTAGGTTGGAGGACCTACTTGATGAGTTGCATGGGGCCACCGTTTTCTCTAAGATTGATCTTAGAAGTGGCTACTATCAAATTCGAATCTATGAAAGGGATGAGTGGAAGATGGCCTTCAAGACCAAAGGGGGACTATATGAATGGTTGGTCATGCCATTTGGCCTTACTAATGCTCCAAGCACTTTCATGCGTCTAATGAATCAAGTCCTCAAGCCTTTCATTGGAAGGTTTGTGGTGGTCTATTTCGATGACATCTTGGTTTATAGCCAAGGTGAGAAGGAGCATGCTAATCACCTCCAACAAGTTCTTGAAGTTCTCTCCCAAGAGAAGTTGTATGGCAACTTGGAGAAGTGTCACTTCTTCACTCCCCAAGTTGTTTTCTTAGGGTATGTTGTTTCGGCCCACGGGATACAAGTTGATGAGAGCAAAGTCCAATCCATCCGAGAATGGCCGGTTCCTTCATCTATCCACCAAGTGAGAAGTTTTCATGGCCTAGCCTCTTTCTATAGGAGGTTTGTCAAGAATTTTAGCACAATCATGGCTCCTTTGACCGAAATCCTCAAGTCCAAGAAGTTTGAGTGGAATGAAAAGGCCCAAGCCGCCTTTGAAGATGTCAAGGAGAAGCTCACTAGTGCACCCATACTTGCTCTTCCAAGCTTCACCAAGATATTTGAGGTTGAGTGTGATGCTTCGAGAGTGGGAATAGGGGCGGTCCTATCACAAGAAGGCCGGCCCTTAGCTTACTTTAGTGAGAAACTCAATGAGGCCAAGCGAAAATATTCAACATATGATAAGGAGTTTTACGCCATAGTAAGGGCCTTGGAACATTGGAGACACTATTTGGTGGGAGGAGAATTCATCCTCCATTCGGATCATGAGGCGCTCAAGTTCATACAAGGGCAACATAAGCTCAACCCAAGGCATGCTCAATGGGTGGAATATCTTCAAGCTTTCCACTTTGTGATCCACCACAAGTTTGGGCACTTAAACAAGGGTGCGGATGCTTTGTCTAGGAGATATCTCCTCCTCTCATCCCTTGATTCAAGAGCCCTTGGGTTTGAATTGATCAAAGAGTTGTACCCCAAAGATGAAGACTTCAAGGAGACCTTTGAAGTATGCTCACGGCACCCCCATGGCCCATTTCACATTCAAGAGGGGTTCTTATTCAAAGGGAACCGGCTATGTGTTCCCAAAGGAGGTATTAGGGAGCTTTTGATTAAAGAAGTCCATGGAGGGGCTTTGGCCGGCCACTTTGGCATTGAGAAGAGCACACTCATGTTGAAAGAACACTACTATTGGCCCAAGATGGCCAAGGATGTTGAGCATTATGTTAAACGGTGTTCTACTTGTCAACTTTCCAAAAGCCATGTCTTGCCTCAAGGTCTTTACTCACCCTTACCGGTCCCACAAGCTCCTTGGGAGGATGTGAGTTTAGACTTCATTACCGGCCTTCCAAGGACACAAAGAAACAAGGACTCCATCATGGTGGTAGTTGATCGGTTCTCCAAGATGGCACACTTTGTCTCATGCCATACCACTCATGATGCCACTCAAATTGCTAGTCTCTACTTCAAGGAGATTGTGAGGCTCCATGGCATTCCCAAGAGCATGGTATCCGACCGGGATAGCAAGTTCATGAGTCATTTTTCGCTCACTTTATGGAAGAAGATGGGCACTCATCTCAAATTTAGCACATCATGTCACCCCCAAACGGATGGCCAAACCGAGGTCACCAATAGGACCTTGGGTACTTTGTTGAGGGTCCTAGCCAAGAAGAGCACAAAGGGTTGGGACGAGTTGCTTAGCCATGCCGAGTTTGCCTACAATCGAGCGCCAAGCAAAGCCATGGGCCTTTCTCCATTCCAAGTTGTCTATGGGTTCAACCCTTGTACTCCTATTGACCTCACACCCCCTCCCTACTCCAACCAAGTTTAGTTGGGAGGCCGAGAAAAGGGCAAAGGAAATCCAAGAGCTCCATGCCCAAGTGAGAGCTAAAATCGAGAGGTCCAATGATCAAACCAAGGAACGGGTGAACAAGCACCGAAAGGAAGTCCAATTTAAGCCCCGGGATTTAGTATGGATCCATCTAAGAAAGGAACGATTTCCAAGCAAAAGAAGGTCCAAGCTTCTTCCACGCTCGGATGGCCCATTCAAGATCCTTGAAAAGATCAATTCCAATGCATACACGGTTGACTTGCCCGGCGAGTATGGAGTATCCGCTACATTCAATGTAGCCAATTTGAGGCCCTACTTTGATGAAGAAGAAGAGCTACCAAGTTTGAGGACAAACTCTTTCCAAGCTGGGGGGGATGATGGGGATCAGCCCCAAGGGGTTCTTCTAGCTCAAGAGGTCATAAAGGCTTTCCAAGGACTAGAAATCAATCAAGAGATGATCACTTGCATTCTACCGGGTTCATCCTGCACATGGCCCGACTTTCTGACCTTGGTAACCTGATGTTCTGAGGCTTTAAAGCCAAACTTTTGGTGTTCCTGGAAAGATGGGAGAGTTAGCTGCCCAATAAATCAAGTTTCATCCCATTTGGATGTCATTTGCCCACCCAAACCCTTTGTTAAAGCCCAACTGCCAAAACTGTTCTTCCAGGCCAGATTGTACCCGGTTTTGGAAGCCCAATTTCCCTAACCTAAAGTACTCCTAACAACCTGGAATTTTGAAACCTAGATCCCTTTTTGAGTTTGCTAAAAGGGTGGGAAAAGAAACCAGAGTCAAACGTGTCCCAAGGAGGCTAAAAGAGAGGAAACTTCTAAAGGTGCTTTTTGGAAGTCAGACTGCATCATCTCACTTGTTCTGCTTATAACTCCTGAACGGCTGCACCAACTGAGCTCAAAAAGTAGTCATATGAAAGAGCACTTTCTAAGCTTTCTATTAAGGTATTTTGGAGCCAATTTGGGTAAGTAGAAAGGGAGATATGGCTGCAGAAAGTTGACCCTGCAAAACTGGAAAGCTGCCAGCAACTGTCACCATCACCTTTTGTACTTTTCTTGCTTTTTGTGCTTCCCCTTTTTGTCTTGGTCCGATTGGCTTGGTTTGTACCCCTTGTAATCTGAATTTTGAGGCTCCCTCCTATATAAGGGGCCTTTAGGAATGTAAGAAGGTAGCTTGAATTTGAAATTCAAAAGAAAGTGAGTGTTTACTCTCTCTTTGAAATTCTTAGTTGCTTTAGCTTGAATTGGCTAGTTCAAGTGGTGTTCTTCTAGGTTCCTCTTCTTGCTTATGGTGGTGATTTAATTCTGTATCCATAAGTGAAGGAGGAATAGCCCAACTTCTCTTCTAGGTGGTGCCTTTGGCTTATCCTAGACAAGAGGGTTGCATTCTATCTTCCAAAACCGGTTAGAGCTACTTGTTTTTGCTTGGTTTGGTTTTCTATCTTTCCCGTCTTTTATCTTCATTCTTGGCATCACCTAGGCTACATACATCAGTAAGGCTAGAATACATCAAGTGATATCAGGGCTTAGGCTACCCTCTTATGGCCGAAGCTTCCAAACCCCAAACACCATCCTTAGCCCAAACACAAAACCAACTCACAAAGAACCCGCTTACAAAATGTCTTCTGGCCTCACTCCGAAATAAGTGGCTGAGCAAGCCCTTGATGAGAAGGCCGAGCTTGAGGCACAAGTTAAGTATTTGCAATCTCAACTAGACTAACTCCTACAAAAGAAAATAAGGAACTTAAGGAGTTCATGAAGTTCAAGCAAACAAGCTTCGGATGACTTCAAGGAGAACACCTGGGTGGAGGATTCTAGGGATGATCTCTATGCAAGAAGACCAAGGAGGCACCATAGGCCTCAAGGGATAAGTTGCAATGACTTCAAGGTGGATATCCCCGAGTTTGAAGGCCAACTAGATCTGGACTTGTTCTTGGGTTGGCTTTAAACTGTTAAAAGAGTCTTTGAGTTCAAAGACATTCTCAAAGAGAAGAAGGTAACTCATTGCTTTGAAACTTAGGAAGTATGCTTCTATTTGGTGGTCAAATGTTGTTTCTAAGAGAGTTAGGAAGGGTAAAGGAAAGATTAAGACTTTAGAAAAGATGAAAGCTAAACTTAAGTCCAAATTCGTGCCTCCCCAGTATCTCTATGATAACTTCCTTAAACTCAATAGCCTCAAAGGCTCTAAGACTGTAAAGGAGTACACTAGAGACTTTGTGCAACTCCTTTTGAAGTGTGACTTGAAGAAGGATGAGTCATAAACCTTGATTCGTTACTTGAATAGGTTAGATGAACAAATTGCCAATGTTGTGGAGCTACACCCATACGCTTCGTTGGATGAGTTAAGCATTTTAGCTCATAAGGTGGAGTTACAAAAGAGAATCAAAGGCAAGGGAATGGTTTCTAAGCCTACCCCTCAGCCTTACCGTTTCAAAAGCCACCTTACAACCGTCCCAAATTTGCCCCAAACACAAGCTTGAGACCTCCCCCACCTACTGCTCTGCCAACTCCCTCAAAACAGCAACCCAAACCCATGGACAAGACGAGGTGCTTTCGGTGTCAAGGCCTTGGACACTATGCATCTGAATGTCCTAACAAAAGAGTGGTCACTTTGGCCGAACACCAAGCTTCTTATGAAGAGCTAGAAGAGGAAAATGATAAACGAGAGAAGGAGCTTCTCTTAAACAAATCCCTTGAAGAAGTTGAAGAAGGCCCGGATGAAGGAGAAATTCTTGTGATTAGGCGTGCATTAACCGGCCTAGCATCCCAAAATGACTTGGAACAAAGGGAAAATATCTTCCACACTCGACGCACCGTGAGTGGGAAAGTGTGCTCTATCATTACTGATGGAGGATGTTGTGCTAATGTGGCCTAAAATCAATGGTGGATAAGTTCAAGCTTGTGGTCTCACCTCATCCAAGCCCTTACATAATCTAATGGCTCAATCAAGGTAAAAACTTGCAAATCTCTTCTCGATGTTTACTTACTTGATCCATTGGGAAGAATTATAAGGATGAGATATGGTATGATATTGTGCCTATGGATGCATGTCACATCCTGTTGGGACGCCCTAGGCTCTTTGATAGAAGAGTTATGCATGATGGTCGTTTGAATACATACACATTCACAAAACACCACAAGAAAATTGCCCTCACCCCTCTCAAGCTTACCTTCCAAAGAAAACCCCAAGACACTCCTAGCCTGGATGTCTTTCTTACTACTCTTTTCTATTCCTAACTCCATGAGTTTGATGATTTCAAAGAGTGCATTTTACATGGCCATGAACCACCGAAGCTAACGATTGTTCCCATCCTTTGCTTGTTCCCCTCCTCAAAGCCTTTGAACATGTCTTTCCAAGTGAGATACCCTACAGTCTCCCTCCCAAAAGGTCCATACAGCACAAAATTGACCTCATTCTGATGCCACACTCCCAAACAAGTCAGCCTACCATACGAACCCTCAAGAGACTCAAGCAGACAACGGCAGGTAGATGAGCTACTACCTAAGGGCTCGATCCATGAGAGCCTTAGCCCTTGTGCCGTTCTGACTTTGCTTGTTACTAAAAAGATGGTTCCATGAGGATGTGTGTGGATAGTAGAGCAATCAATAAGATTACTATCAAGTATTGCTATCCCATTCTAAGAATGGAAGATCTCCTTGATGAGTTGCATGGGGCCACTATCTTTTCTAAAATTAATCTTAGAAGTGGCTATTATCAAATTCGAATCTTTAAAGGGGATGAGTGGAAGACAGCTTTCACAACTAAAGGAGGGTTTGGTTTGACGAATGCACCAAGCACTTTCATAAGACTTATGAACCAAGTTCTTAAGTCCTCCATCCGCAAGTACATGGTGGTTTACTTCGATGACATCTTAGTGTATAGCTGAAGTGAGGAAGAGCATGCCGAGCACTTGCATCAAGTTTTGAGGGCTCTAGCTCAAGAGAAATTTTATGGGAACTTGGAGAAATGTTGTTTTTTCTCCTCTCAAGTCATATTCTTGAGATACATTGTTTCAGCCTAAGACATTCATGTACATGAAGGCAAAATCAAGGCCATTCGTGAGTGGCCCGTTCCCACCTGAATCTAACAAGCTCGAAGCTTTCATGGTGTAGCCTCTTTCCATAATAGGTTTGTGAAGAATTTTAGCACCACTGTTGCTCCTATGACCTAAGTCCTTAAGGCTGAATGGTTTGAATGGACCGAACAAGCTTAAAGGGCCTTTGAGGAGATCAAGCTTAAGTTTATAAGCACGCCTATCCTAACCCTTCTGAGTTTCTCTAAAGTCTTTGAAGTGGAATGTGATGCCTCCAGTGTGGGGATAGAGGCTGTCCTATCTTAAGAGAAGAGGCCCATAGCTTTCTTTAGTGAAAAGCTCAATGATGCATAGAGGAAATATTCCACTTATGACAGGGAGTTCCACGCAATTGTGAGCGCTTTAGAGTATTGGCGGCATTACTTGGTAGGAGGAGAGTTCATTCTCAATTCGAATCATGTGGCACTCAAATTCATTCAAGGTCAACACAAGCTTAACCTAAGGCATACAAAGTGGGTTGATTACTTGCAATCTTTTCATTTCATGATCCACCACAAGGCCGAGAAGATGAATAAGGGTGCAGATGCATTGTCAAGATGGTATCTCCTATTCTCTAGCTTAGAATCCAAAGTCCTTGAATTTGAGTGTGTAAAGGGGATGTATGTTCAAGATGAAGATTTCATGGAAATCTATGAGAAATGCACTAGCCATGCCCATGGATTATTCCATATAGAGAATGGGTTTTTTTCTAAGGAAACCGGTTATGCATACCAAAGTGTGGGTTCTGGGAACTATTAATTCAAGAGCTCCATCGAGGAGCATTAACCAGACATTTTGGCATAAAGAAGACTTATTCCATGCTCAAAGAGCATTGCTATTGACCGAGTATGTCCAAGGATGTAGAGCATTATGTGAAAAGGTGCTCTACATGAAAACTTACCAAGAGTCACTTACGGCCTCAAGGCCTTTAATCACCACTTCCGGTTCGACATGGCCCATGGGAGGATGTGAGATTGGATTTCATCACGGGCTTACCAAGGATGTGAAGGCATAAGGATTCCACCATGCTGGTGGCAGATAGGTTCTCAAAGGTGGCTCTCACATCTCTAATCTCTATTTCAACGAGATTATATGCCTTCATGACATTCTAAGAAGTATGGTCTCGGATCGGGACACCAAATTCTTAAGTAACTTTTGGCTCACTTTATGAAGGAAGCTAGGCACTTAACTCAAGTTTAGTACAACTTGCCATCCACAAACGGACGACCAAATTGAGGTAACCAATCGCAGTTTAGGAACCTTGCTTTAGGTCCTAGTCAAGAAAAGCATCAAAGGGTGGGATGAGTTGCTTTGCTATGTCAAATTTGCCTTCAGTCAAGAACCTAGCAAGGCTATAAGCCTTTCTGCATTTCAAGTGCTATATGGGAACAATCCATGGACTCCATTGGACATAGTTCCAATCCTTAATCCAACCAAGTTTAGTTGGGAGGTAGAAAAGAGAGCAAAGGAAATTTAAGATCTTCATGCCAAAGTTAGGGAGAGAATTGAGAAGTCCAATGATCAA
The DNA here is from genome assembly GCA_029747015.1 of Carnegiea gigantea. Classification (NCBI taxonomy): domain Eukaryota; kingdom Viridiplantae; phylum Streptophyta; class Magnoliopsida; order Caryophyllales; family Cactaceae; genus Carnegiea; species Carnegiea gigantea. The sequence goes on from JAKOGI010001629.1 coordinate 159,304, forward strand.
GCCAAGTATCATGCCAACAAGCATAGAAAGAAGGCTCATTTTCATCCTGGAGACTGGGTGTAGATCCACTTGAGGAAAGAAAGGCTTCCAAGCAGGCAAAATCCAAACGAAGCCAAGGTCGGATGGTCTATTCGAGATCCTTGAGAAAATTAGTCTAAATGCAAACAAAGCAGACCTTCCTGGTGAGTATGGAGTTTCGGCCACCTTCAGTGTGGCTGACCTGAGTCGTTACTATGAGGAGAGTGAAGAGCTTCCAAGTTTGAGGTCAAACTCCAATCAAACCGGGGAGTATGATGGGGACCATTTTATTACACCTTTTGAGCTCTATGCCTTAAACCCACCAGAGCCTACCAGCACTAAGGAAGTAGGAGAAGTTCATGCCTTGATAAGGGATACCCTACACTAGTCCAACAGTAGCTTGGTCAGTTCGATCGAAAATTAGCCCATTTTTGTTTGCCTTATGGGACCAGCTACTAAGGGGATGCCTTAATACATTGACCACTCTCTTTAAGTTTATGAAGTCAGCTTTCCAATAAATTAGGTTGCAAGGTTTTTGGACACCATTTGGTTGGCCAACTAGCAAGATCTTTCAAACTGTGTAGTTCTAGCGATAATCCAGCGAAGGGTAGATTCAAGGGGAATTAAGTTGACTTATCAAAGTCCATCCTTTTTAAAACTTTAGGGCATGAAATAAAAC
>JAKOGI010001629.1:167500-182500 GCA_029747015.1 Carnegiea gigantea
TAAAAACTGATAGAAATGTAATACAAAGAACTTACAAATTGTGGATCTTGGAAATGTTGGAAACTTCGAAATGTAGAAGTACAAAAGATAACTTAAGAAAGAAAACTTTGTTGAAGAAAGCTGAGAGAAAATTTTAGAAAGCTTGGAGATGCTTTTTTTCCCCTCTTGATTCTGATCTGCCTTCTTCACTTGACGAGCACTCCTTAAATAGAGATAGAAGAGAGCCCTTCATAATTGTTATTTTGTTTGGACATCAAAAGTAGATGCTCTTTGTCGGCCATCATGTACTGAAAAGGTGAGTCTTCTTTTTGCAAAGCAGATTCCTTTTGTCTTGGACACGTAATGAAAGGTGAGTCATCAGCCTTATCATTACACTGTTTGCTTTTTGTTAGTGGGGTCACTGTAGATGAACAGTGTATTTTGTCGAAAGTTGCAAAAGAAAAGATTCGTTAGTACGAATGGCCTTTACTTTTGCCAAGGGCCAAATGACCCTTGCAGGCTCTTTTGTGTTATTTGGCTTTTGTATTTTGCCAAAGGTCAAGTGACCTTTGCCAGCCTTTGTTTTAATTGTTACTAATGCTCTTCCTGTCTGAGATCAGGAGAATTTGCTGTATTTGAGGAGAAGGTCACATTGAAGGCCATTTGTAGTAGGGACCAAACAGGACGCGTCAAAATTAATTCCATATTTTAAAGGAATTAAAACATGGGAGTAGGTTTGGTCAATAGGGCAGATGTGAAGGTCAGGGAAGATTTTTGAGACGAACCGGAGAATATGGGGCTCATAGGCAGTCCAATATTCAAAATGTTGATGGAAATATTTGCAAGTTTGTACGTAGCCGGTTGGCATAATGATGAGTACTGGGTGATGATTAAGGTCTTCAAGGAGGGCTCGATAGGCCTTAACAATCTTGAGATATTGGTAAAAGGGAAGTTCCTTATTGACCAACCATTCATTGTAATCAATAAAAATGGCATATTCATTGTAACGAGGACCATAGAATGATGTGTAAAATAGTTCATAATCACGGAGATGAAATAGGAGTGGTTCATGTGGATAATTGTTGAGGGGAAATGGTTCAAGATCATCAATGGGTGGATTAATTTGTGAGGCATGAGAATGGATGATGGGAGGATCATCATAAGGTGGGAAACTTTTGTCGAGATCGGAGAAAATAATGGTAGGGATAATTAAAGGGTCATCTGTCATTTGTATGGCTTTTCCTTTGTCTATGCCGTTGGATGTACTGCCATTCATCTTGAATCCTGCAAATGGAATTTTGTGTCACTCTTTCCTTGCAAGAATTCTCTCGTGAGGAAATCAGGTAAAGAATTGGCATTTCCTTTGATGAATTCAATATCAAAATCAAATGCGGAAAGGATTGCTTGCCATTGGGCAAAAATTTGTTTGGAAACCAGATTTTTGACATCTTTTTGTAAAATTTCTTTTGCAGATTTGCAATCAATCTTTAGAAGAAATTTTTTGAAATACAAATCATCCTGAAATTTTGTAACACAGAGAACAATGGATAAAATTTCTTTTTTAATTGTAGAGTAATTCTTTTGTGCACCAATCCATAAACCTGAATGATACCTAACTAATTGTTCTTGGTTATGCGAGGGAATTTTTTGTTTTAAAATGCCACCATAACCTATGTCAGATGCATCAGTTTCTACAATCATAAATGCAGAGGGATTGGGAATATGCAGACATGGTAGGGCTTTAATGCGTTCCTTAATATGTTTAACAATGGCAGTATGCTCTTGTGACCAAGGCTGAGGTTTCTTCCTAAGCCTTCCATAAAGGGGAGCACATAAATGTTTTAACTGTGGAAAAAAATCTGATACGTAATTAAGACATCCTAAGAAGCGCTGCAATTGAGTTGTATCCTTGATTTCATCTGGAAATTCATCAGCAAAGGCTAAGGACCTTTGAATCGGCTTAATAGTACCTTGATAAATATCATGTCCTAAAAACCGAATTTTTGTTTGGAATAAAATCATTTTGGATGCAGAGAGTACAAGACCATTTTTTTCAATGATGTGAAGAAAATGTTGTAGATGTTTAAAATGTTGATCAATGGAGTTTGAAAATACCAAAACATCATCAATATAAACGATAATATAATTTGTATATGGTGTAAAAATGTCATTCATTATATTTTGAAATTCAGAGGGGGCATTTTTGAGACCAAATGGCATAACATTCCATTCTTAATGCCCAAATGGAACTGTAAAAGCAGTTTTGTATCTATCTTTTTCTCTAATTTGGATTTGCCAGAATCCAGATTTCATATCAATTTTAGAAAATAATGTTGCCGTATGAAGTCGATATAGCAAATCCCTTTTGTTGGGAATGGGATAGCGAATCCACCGTAAAACTTTGTTTAAAGGTTTGTAATTAATAACTAGGCGAGGAACTCCTCGTTCCTTTTCAGCGGCTTTGTTGACAAAAAAGGCTGCACAACTCCAAGGAGATTTTGAAGGTCGAATTAAATTTTTGTCGAGTAAAATCTGAATTTCTTTTTTGCAATGTTCAAGAAGTTCAAAATTCATTTGAGTGGGACGAGCCTTAGTAGGAATATTTCGTTCATCGAACCCAGGTTCATAAGGCAAAGAAATGACATGTCGTTTTCTTTCCCAGAAAGCATTGGGAAGATCAGCACAAACTTTTTCTTTGAAAATTTTTTCTAAATCTGAAATTTTTAATTGTAAAGAGGGGTTGAGTAATTGTTCTTCAATTTTTTTGTAAGAAATTTCTTCCTGGAGGTAGGAAATTTGATTCTTCTTTGACTGAAGACAATTGATTTGTTTAAAAATTGAGGAAGACTGTAATTCCATAACCTTCTTTTGGTGAGTGGAGGTTAGGAAGTGAAATGTAATAGGATTTCCTAAAACCTTTGTATGAATACCACTTTCTGAAACAGTAAAGGGGTAAATTTGTGTTAAGAAAGGAGTACCTAAAATCAAATCATTTGTAATATTACTAATAACAAGAAATACATTTTTGAAACAGTAATTGTTATTACGAATATATCCTTTTTCTAATTTGTAACGAATATGTAAAGGATCGCCACTAGAACTGACAAGCTGTTCATTTGAACGCTCACAGTACTTAGTAGGAACAACTCCTTCTCCAAGGCAATTTTGATCTGCTCCACTGTCAATTAGAGCGATGACATTCATAGAGAAGTCATCAACAACTAACTTGACTATAGAGTACCATTTTTGAAAGGTAATACGGGACATGGTTTGTAAAAATTGAGTTTGAGGAATATTAACTTCTGATATTTCTGAGGAATGTAAGTCAGGTGGAGGAGGATTTGCTTTTAGAGATTCCAGCATTGATATTTTTGCATCAATCTGTAACACCCCAAGTATACATGATCCATTTCCTGTTTCCATCTGCTTAAGATTACCAATAAGATACAATGACTCAATGAACGGGGCGTTACCGCCGTCCATGAAGGACAAGGCTTGCATTAATCAAAATCATAATATTTTGATAAGCACATCAATGAATCATTTTAATCAGTGTTTCATCACATAATTGGTGACCCCGTCAGTTATCAGTTACAGGGCATTACCCTCAGTTACCCGCGCGGCTTCAGGCCAGGTCCCTCGGTCGGCTTGGCAGGTGTACACCTATTCACATATCGTAACAGTTACTAAAGGGGTGCACTAGCAGATAATAATCCGCAATACAGTTTTATATACATCTCATTCCCTGTTTTCACTTAAAATGAATTGCAAGTGGGCCCTAAATTACTTTCCAATGAACCTTTAACAGTACAGGGATGCATGTACTGAGTTTTGGCTCACAGTTCGAAATATTTTTATGTTTTGTTTTAGGAAAATGTTCAGTGAATCACCCCGAGGTGGGCAGGGAGGCCGGAGATGCCAAATGAGACAAACCATTCTTGTGGTTAACGGTGTGGGAGAGCTAAGATGCTATCTTAGCATATGGTGATGTATTTTGGAGGCTGAAGTACATTTAAGTTAAATTATGTATTTTGATATTGCGACTGTATTTATGAATCAAGTTATGTAAGGTTGTGTTATCCTTGGGATGTTAGAACTTTTTTGTATATAATTAAATGGTTTGGGTGCTATGATGGTGTATACCCTATTATGGGGTAACCTTTGGATTAAGATAAATCTTCATGATTAATGCAAGCCTTGTCCTTCATGGACGGCGGTAACGCCCCGTTCATTGAGTCATTGTATCTTTTTGGTAATCTTAAGCAGATGGAAACAGGAAATGGATCATGTATACTTGGGGTGTTACAGATTTGGTATCAGAGCCAGGTTTAGCTTTTCTTGAGGAAAGTAGAGTGAGAACCTCTAGGGTGAGTATTTGAATGGTGTAGTGATGGGGAAGCTATCTATAGTCTATTGCTAGAATGATATTGATATTAAGAGCGTAATATCGATATTAGACCGTCAGTTGCCTTCATTTGTAAGCTTTTTGTTTATGGATGTGCATACCTCTTACATATGTGTTTTTCTTTTGTTAGATGGACCCTTATGGTGTTAATATGCTACCGGGGGGCTCTATGATAGCTCATATTGCCTTGCTACACATGAGTATGGAAGGACATGCACAGGACCCTTATTCTGAGTTTCACAGTATTACCGTCCGTGCCCAGAGACTGCTTGAGTCCTTACCTCTGGTTGGCCCGTGGGTGGAATTTAGGCAGCGTTACCAGAACTTTATGATGACAGGGAACCCAGGCTTGGACGGGCCTAGGTTTCAGGCCCAGGGGGCGTGGATGACTCTCACTACGGAGCTGTTATTGAGAGAGGAGTTCGAATTGAGGGGACTGACTATGGAAACTCTTCAACATGTTTTCCCCCTATATCAGGTCCACCCTCCACCTGTAGCCCCGGTACCAGCACAGGGGCCACCCTCCCCGCCAGCACCAGCACAGGGGCCACCCATTCCACCCGCACCAGCCACCCCACTGATGCCCAATAGCCCTGGGGAGGCTTACGTGGTAATAGACATCCCTAGCACCCCAGAAGTGGTGGTGATTAGCTCTGAGGATGAGGACCACCAGGGCGACGAGGACGGTCCAGAGGAGGATGATCCAGAGGAGGAGAATCCCGAGGAGGATCAAGATAGTGATGAGATGGGGATAGACCTGCAAGGGGAACAAGAGGCGGACCAGTTAATGATGGGACTAGGGGAGGAGCCTGAGCCACAGATTCAACAGGAGGTCGATGGTGCCGAATCAGAGGCATCTATGAGTAGCTTTGATTCAGGTGAAGAACCTGATGATGAGTCTGACCCCGATTACGATCCATCTAGGGATCGTTAGGTGGTTCTATAGGCTAGCCTAGTGGTTTTATTTTGAGTCCTGTATGTAGTAATGGTTTGGCTGGATTGGATCATTACATTTTGTAGGGCATCTGGCATTGTATATAGTTAGTCCAATCCTCGCCAACCAGGATGATATAGTCCGTACCTTGTTTTTTTGGGTTATGTCACGGACTTAGTGCATAGGGGCTATTTAGTTTTAATGATACGGAAAGAGTTAGAGTTAGTCTTGCGTACTTAGCTTGGTGTACTGTACTTTTGTTGCTCATGTATATAAATCAACGATGTTTGTAAGTAAGCAGTGTTGAAATGATAATGCTTTAAGTTATGATATAATCTGATATGTCTGGAGGTTCTAGTGTTTGAATTGCTTTATTTACTATATGTTCAGAATGTCCCAGTCAGTACATAACAACATGGAGGTTCAGGTAGAGGACGATATGGGGCACGGCCAGGGATCGGGTGATCAAGCCTCCTGCCAAGAACCACAACACGGGGACACGCCCCCATTGCCCTCTGTATTAGCTAGCAACTTAGGAGACCCAAGTTATTGGCCAACCTTAGTTGCTGAATTAATGAAGCGAATTCCCCAAGTACCTGTTGAAACCCCTCCTAAAGAGGATAAATTGGCAGACAGGGTAGCACGGTGCAACCCTAAAGTTTATAATGGATCTTATGATCCAGTAGTGTTAGAAGAATGGATAAGGGGAATGGAGAAAGTTTTCACCGTAGTTGGGGTACCAGAGGAAAAGAAAATGAACATTGGGACGTATTATCTGTCAGGTGAAGCTGACATTTGGTGGAGTACTGTGAAGGATAAACTCCTAGGGCCTGAATTCACTTGGAGTAAATTTTTAGTGGAGTTGAGGGCGAAATTTTACCCAGCTGTGGTGCAAAGGCAAAAGGAGAAGGAATTTATGGAGTTGAAAATGAGTGGCAACATGTCTGTGATGCAATATGCTAGTAAGTTCACAGAACTATCTAAATTTCTCCCTGAATTTGTATCCTCTGAAAGGTTAAAGATGAGAAGGTTCGAGGAAGGTTTGGCCTTCTACATTCGGAATCAGTTAGCGGGGCAACCAATTTTGACTTGTCAAGAATTATATGAGCAAGCAGCTGAAGTAGAACGAGTGAAGACGGAATTGAGAGCTCTGAACCCAATTAACCATAAGAGAAAGGGGTTTGAACGGGGGACTCCTAGTGAAAGTGTGAATCAGATCCAGAAAAGGCCTACTCCACTTCCCTCTAAGAGCCGTCCTATGGGCTCATCAGTACCCGTAACCTGTGCGAAGTGTGGAAGAACAAATCACACCACTCCTGAATGCCGAGTTGGCAGCAACAAATGCATGTGGTGTGGAAGTCCTGAACACCTCATCACTGCATGCCCCCGCCGACTGAAAGCTGTAGACAGAGGCGTAGCAAAACCTTTGGCTCCGCCCCGCCAGGGACCCCCACCTACAAGGCCTGCAGTTGCAGGAAGGGCATTCGTGATGAACAAAAAAGAAGCTGCTACCTCTGGTACGGTAGTCACTGGAACTCTCTTTTTAAATTCAAAGCCATTTTGTGTATTATTTGATTCAGGCGCCACTCATTCTTTTATATCTACCCAATTCGCTATACAATTGGGTCTGGAAAACAAGAGGATGGGAACCAATTATAAAATTAAGCTGCCCAACAACTCTGTGATTGAGTGCCCTCTCGCTTATGAATCTGTCCCCATTATTATTGGTGAAGCTACCTTCCCTGTGGATTTGATTCAATTTGACTTGTCTGATTTTGATATCATTTTGGGAATGAATTGGTTACATACTTATGGAGCCAAAATTGACTGTGAAGATCTTAAGGTTATTTTGAAGGATGAGAAAGGGAGAAAAGTGTGTTTTTTATGGGCAGAAAGAGACAAAATCTTGCTCTTTGATTTCCGCTATGAAAGCAAGCAAGCTGTTATATCGGGGGTGTATTGGGTATTGGTGTTATGCTATTGACTCCCAGACGAAAGAAGAGAAAGCGGAGAATATACCTGTAGTTTGTGAATTTGAAGAGGTTTTTCCTGAAGAGTTACCAGGACTACCCCCACAAAGGGAAATTGATTTTGGAATCGAATTAATTCATGGGGCCCAACCTATTTCGAAAACTCCATATCGTATGGCCCCAACTGAGCTTAAGGAATTAAAGATTCAACTAGATGAACTGTTACAGAAAGGCTTCATCAAGCCAAGTGTGTCACCATGGGGTGCTCCAGTGTTGTTTGTTAAGAAAAAGGATGGAACCTTAAGACTCTGTATTGATTACAGGGAGTTGAACAAGATTACCATCAAAAACAAATATCCTCTGCCACGAATAGATGATTTGTTTGATCAACTCCAAGGAGCAGGAGTATTCTCTAAGATTGATTTGAGGTCAGGGTACCATCAACTTAGGATTAAGCCTGAGGACATTCCTAAGATAGCGTTCAGGACCACGTATGGTCACTATGAGTTCACAGTGATGCCTTTTGGTCTCACTAATGCTCCTGCAGCCTTTATGGATCTTATGAACAGGGTTTTCAGGCCTTATTTAGACAAGTTTGTCGTGGTATTCAGAGATGATATCCTTATCTATTCTAAGGATGACAAGGAACATGCTGATCAATTGCGGATAGTATTGCAAACTCTGAGGGAACATCAACTCTACGGCAAAGTAAAGAAATGTGAATTTTGGTTGGAGGAAGTAGTATTTTTGGGGCATGTGATTACCAAAGAAGGAATTAAGGTTGACCCCCAAAAGGTGAAAGCAATCACAGAATGGCCAAGGCCTACCAACGTCACAGATATTAGAAGCTTTCTGGGTTTAGCAGGCTATTATCGAAGATTCGTTAAAGATTTTTCAAAAATAGCATCACCCCTCACCAATCTACTGAAGAAGGTGAATAAGTTTGAGTGGACTGAAAGGTGTGAGGAAGCTTTCCAAGAGCTAAGGCAGCGTCTCACTACCGCCCCAATCCTAACTCTACCAAGGGAAGGAAAAGAGTATACTATATATAGTGATGCTTCGAAGAATGGTTTGGGGTGCGTACTAATGCAGGAGGACAAAGTAGTAGCTTATGCCTCTCGACAACTCAAGCCATATGAGAAGAACTACCCTACCCATGACCTGGAGTTAGCAGCAGTGGTCTTTGCATTGAAAATTTGGAGACATTATTTATATGGGGTATCGTGCAAGATCTATACTGATCATCAAAGTTTAAAATATATCTTCACCCAGAAGGAGCTCAATTTGAGACAGAGGCGTTGGCTTGAGTTGCTTAAGGACTACGATTTGCAAATTCAATATCATCCTGGTAAAGCAAATGTGGTGGCAGATCCTCTAAGTAGGAAAGCGCAACATAGCTCGAACACTGTGATGATCACTCAATTGAATCTCTTAAGAGAACTGGAGTCCTTTGGGATTCAATTGGTGTCCCATGGGCAAACGAAGGCTCGTTTATCAGTACTCACTTTACAGCCTTCTTTAGAGGAGGAAATACGACTGAATCAGGAAAGTGATCCCGAACTTCAAAGGATAAAACAAAATTTAGAGAAAGGGAAATCTCCGGGATTTGTAGTACATGAGGACGGGACTCTGAGGTTCCAGAATCGTCTATGTGTGCCCAAACATGGGGAATTAAGAAAGCAGATCCTAGAAGAGGCTCACAATACTCGTTATTCAGTGCATCCAGGAGGCACCAAGATGTACAGAGATCTGAGACAATATTTTTGGTGGAATAATATGAAGAAGGACGTTGCAGAATATGTGGATAGGTGTCTAATTTGTCAGAAAGTTAAAGCCGAGCATCAACGTCCTGTGGGTGAACTACGACCCTTAGAAATTCCAACATGAAAGTGGGATTCGATTTCGATGGACTTTGTTATGGGTTTACCGCTTTCTGCCACGAAAAAGAATGCTATCTGGGTCATAGTTGATCGACTCACAAAGTCAGCTCATTTTCTACCCATCAAGGATACTTGGGGAGTTGAAAAACTAGCTCAACTGTATGTCAAGGAGATAGTCCGTCTACATGGGATTCCTTTAGACATAGTCTCAGATAGGGATCAAAGGTTCCAAGTACGTTTCTGGCAAGCGCTTCAAAAAGCCTTTGGAACCAAACTAAACTTCAGTAGCTCCTATCACCCAGAAACAGATGGACAAACTGAAAGGGTAAACCAAATTGTGGAAGACATGCTGAGAGCTTGTGTAGTGGAGTTTCAAGGGAAGTGGGAAGATGACTTGCCTCTGGTGGAATTCTCTTATAACAACAGCTATCAATCCACCATCAAGATGGCCCCATTTGAGGCTCTGTATGGAAGAAAATGTAGAACCCCATTGTGCTGGAGTGATTTAGATGAGGCATTGATTATAAGTCCTGAAATGATTCAAGAGACCACTGAAACCATAAGAAAGATTCAGGAACATATCAGAATTGCCCAAAGTCGACAGAAAAGTTATGCAGACAAAAGAAGAAGACCTATGGAGTTTCAAGTAGGTGATAAAGTTTTTCTGAAGGTTTCACCAACTAGAGGTGTTAAGAGGTTCGGAATACGGGGAAAATTGAGCCCAAGATATATTGGACCTTACGAAATCATTGAACAGTTAAATCCTGTAGCTTATCCGCTAGATCTGCCTATAGAGCTTGAGCATGTACATAACGTGTTCCATGTCTCTCAGCTTAAGAAATACATTCCAGATCCAGATCATACCATTGTATCTGAACCGATTGATATCGCTGAAGATCTAGTATATGAGGAACGTCCTGTTCAAATACTGGATCACAGGATTAAACAACTGCACAACAAGCAGATCCCATTGGTCAAAGTACTATGGTCAAACCACACCTCCCAGGAAGCCACCTGGGAGACCGAAGAGGCTATGAGAACTGCATATCCATATTTATTTGAGGTAATTCCTGTATGATGAAATTCGTCAGTTTCGAGGACGAAACTTTTTAAGGGGGGGAGACTGTAATAGTCCAACCCTATATTATATTTATTCTTTTCATTAATCTATGTGATTAATTTCGTCGCATTTAAATCATTGTTTCCTTTGGTATTTCAAGTGGGAAAATCTAATGGGCCTCACCTTGCAATTCGAGTTTTGTTTTGTGAAATCATCGAAATTAGACCTTGATATTTATGAATTAAGTGATTTAATTATTTTTAGGACAATCACAAACTTTTGAAAAAAAAAAAAATATATTTCACAAACGCACTCGGTTTCAGTTCTTTCTCAAAACCAAGCCCATTTAGGGCCGTTTGCGATGCAACAAGTCTTGAACCTCATTTTTTTAGCTAATCTCACTTAATTAAGCCTTAATCAAGCATGCTTTTCTTGACTTTTCTCTTTCAATTTTCAGCCAAGTAAATTGAAATATAAATTGTAAACTTTTTCCTTTTGGTTCATTTTTAACCAAGCCTTTTTGTGAGCTTCTCTCTCTTCCCTCTCCTCCTTCTCTCTACACGGCCACAGCAGAAAAACCAGCACCATTTCAGCCACCTTCAACCACCAAAAAACCCACCAAACATCCCTACTCAGCACCCCCAAACATCCCTTTCACTTTCATAGACATCAAGCATCATTTCTAGCAACTTTCTCAAGCACAAAGTAAGTGTTCTTTTGACCCCTATGTTGATTTGTGTTTTGATTCTTGATGTTGTTGATTTTTGGTTCTTATTATGGTTGTTTTAGTGATGGATCATGCTGTTTTTGAGGTCTTAAGAACCTTCTTGTTGATGGATTAAGGTAGAGATGAAGTTAGGGTTAGGGTTTCATCTTGTTCATGCAAGTTACTTGTTCAAGTGAGGGTTATTGCTTGTTTTATCCTTGTTTTGGCTTATGTTTTAATATAATGAAGTTTGTTGTGGTGTTTATGGTGTTTGGGAAAAGATGGAAGTGAGTTCAAGTTAACCCAAAGCTAGGGTTTTGTTCAAAATGCATGATTTGGACCAACTAATGCTAAATGTGTGGTGTGTGAGTATATGTGACTAAAAAGGAGCTTTATTTGATATGAATATGAAAAGAAATTATGTATGGTGTTTTTGTATGAGGTTGGGATGTACCAAAGTATATTTACACACTCTTAAAAAGGAGTTTGAGTTGAGGATTGGTGAAAAACATGAAGGAAAACACTAAAGCAGTGTTGCTGGAATTTTCAGAAACACAGGGCAGGCTTTGAAAGGAAACTGGTAATGATCGGCCAATCCAAAAATTCTGATTTTTGGTGGGGAGCTAGGCCAGTGTGTTAGCTTCAAAATGACTCTTGAATCGCATCAATCCGAGGTCTGTGAAAAAAGTTATGGTCATTTTACCGAACCTGTGCAGGATGGGTTTAAAACTGACATGTTAGTGTTCTAACCCCTTTTTAGGAAACCTAGCATGGGAGTCATGTTTTGAGTCCTTGGTGAAAGTTTTAGAGGCCTTCCTAAGCTATTTATATTGGGGTCTTACGTCCTATTCGGAGGTCGGGACAATAAGTTATGGGTTATTCTTCCCATACCCTCCTTTGAAAACCAAATGTTCTAAATTAGCTACCATGTCTCACTTCTCTTTTTTTTTAGTTTACATCAACGTCTTTTTGGTTACTCATGAACCGTTGTGTAAAAGCTCTTCATAAGCCAGTTTTATTTAAAATTATCAGTTATGAAAACATGATCGTTTCTAACCTTATGTTCCTGTAATGGACTTTTGAGCAGAATCAAGGCCTAAGCTTCCATTTTCTTCACTTTTGTATATCTCATTCCTCTGTGCATTAACATTTAAACCTTCCAGGTACGTTTATTGCCTGTATCTTTAGTACTCAGCATGCATTTATCAAAATCATAATATTTTGATAAGCACATCAATGAATCATTTTAATCAGTGTTTCATCACATAATTGGTGACCCCCTCAGTTATCAGTTACAGGGCATTGCCCTCAGTTACCCGCGCGGCTTCAGGCCAGGTCCCTCGGTCGGCTTGGCAGGTGTACACCTATTCACAGATCGTAACAGTTACTAAAGGGGTGCACTAGCAGATAATAATCTGCAATACAGTTTTATATACATCTCATCCCCTGTTTTCACTTAAAATGAATTGCAAGTAGGCCCTAAATTACCTTCCAATGAACCTTTAACAGTACAGGGATGCATGTACTGAGTTTTGGCTCACAGTTTGAAATATTTTTATGTTTTGTTTTAGGAAAATGTTCAGTGAATCACCCCGAGGTGGGCAGGGAGGCCAGAGATGCCAAATGAGACAAACCATTCTTGTGGTTAACGGTGTGGGAGAGCTAAGATGCTATCTTGGCGTATGGTGATGTATTTTGGAGGCTGAAGTACATTTAAGTTACATTATGTATTTTGATATTGCGACTGTATTTCTGAATCAAGTTATGTAAGGTTGTGTTATCCTTGGGATGTTAGAACTTTTTTGTATATAATTAAATGGTTTGGGTGTTATGATGGTGTATACTTTATTATGGGGTAACCTTTGGATTAAGATAAATCTTCATGATTAATGCAAGTCTTGTCCTTCATGGACGGCGGTAACGCCCCGTTCATTGAGTCATTGTATCTTATTGGTAATCTTAAGCAGATGGAAACAGGAAATGGATCATGTATACTTGGGGTGTTACACAATCTCTAAATCTTTTGTTTTGAGAAGGATGACATCTGATTTGAGAATACGAACGTGACTTTTGAGTTCGTTAAGCTCAGTTTGTAATTGTTTTGCAGTGACAGGTTGAAAAGGATTTGGAATAGGATAATTCTCAAAGATTTGATTGAAGGACGAAGAAGGTCCAAAATCGAATTTTGGTTTATCTCCTTCTTCAAGGATTAAATCTTTGAGGCGCTGAAGATAATCTTTTTTGACATCTAGGTCAGGGATTTGTCCTATTAATTCAATAAGGAATTCCTTTTTGGATTTGGAGGAAATGACATTAAGAGTCTTAATTGGTGAAGACTCATATTCTGAATCATCACTGGATCCATCATAATAGTTGTCTTCACTTTCAGACCCTGAGGGTTCCTTAATGAGAAGTGTCAGAAGTTTTTGTTTGAGTTTTGGATCTTTTGAAAACAACTCATTAATCTTTTGTTCTGTTTTGCATTGAGGAGCCTTGTGGCCTACTTTGCCACATTTGTAACAGACAATGGGCTTTTGGTCATTAGCAGACCTTTTCTTTTTTGAAACTGGTTTAGTTTCTTTTTTGACAAAAGGTTTGGCTTGAGCAAAGGGCTGTCTTAGTTTGGGTTTTTATTTCTTCTGGGCCTTTTTACGGGCCGTAGAAGGAGCCATAATCTTTGTAATTCCAAAAACTTCACAGAACGTACCCATCTCCTTTCTAGATTGGGTTCGCTCATTCCCATATTTGGATTGAAGCTTAATCTTATTACAAAGACTTAAAGCTTCAGTTTTGACAATATCAAATAATTGACCAAATGTTAATAATCCAAACGGGATATCATTTGTGCCAAAATTCTGTCGAAGTTTATTGAGGATTCTTTCACCAAATAAATTCGGTAATCCTGCAATAAATCTTTCTTTCCCGAAATCTTGGGTATTGTCTTCCCGTTTAAGAACATTTGTAAGAAAGACATCCTTATACCATCTATAATCTGTCAAGGAAGGACATCTTAAATTGATGAGAATTGTTTTAGCAACTGCTTGCTCTTCTTTTGAGTTACCAAGGAAATGAAGAGTAATTGTATGCAAAAGAGTTTGCACACAATCATCTTGTTCTTCTTCAAGTCCTGTGGCAGGGTTCCTTACTATCTTTTTGTATGTTAGGATGGCTTGTCTTTGTTCTGTGGTAAAGGTATTATCCCACCAAGACTTAAGTTGACCTGTAAAACCTATTACTATGGCAACTGCTATGTTGGTATCACTATGACCCTGTGTTTTGTAAGCATTATGTGCCATCCACATTTCTTGGACTGTGGAAAGGATTTCATGTTCCGCCTTTCCATCGATATTCCATTGATGAATGGATCTGCCATCAAAACTAGATGAGGCAAAGGATCCACGTTCTTCATATTGAATATCAGGTGGGGTTGGCCTAGGATAGAAATTCTTTCCTGGACCTCTAGACCAATTATGAAGCTTGTTAACTGTGGTTGGTTCATCAAGGATGTTGTCAATGGTTTGCAGGGTATCATGACCTTCTTGTGTCTGAACGTCATGACTCTTATCTGAGTCATCACTAGATTCATCACTAGTGGACGACTCATCTTGGATCTGTTGACGAGTTTTGTCTATGCAAGATGTTGAGGGTTTGGAAGAAGCTAACTCAAGAGTCTTGAGTTGGTCAGAAATAAGTTTGAGGTAATGATTATTTGAAGATTCTGTTTGTTTATGAAAGGCTTCTAATCTGGGTTTTGGAATAGTATCTGTTTTGAAGAAAGGTGGAGAACCTTCATCTTTAGATTCTTGCTTGGTATGGGTCATTTGGTTACGCTTGTTTTCAGCAATTTGGGCTGAAACTTGGTTAAGCTGTTCAGCAATTGTTTGAAGGATGGTGTTTGTATAATTGGCTTGTTGATGAACCTTTTTTAGGCCATCAAGTTTGACTACCTCACTCCCCTCCCGGCCTTTGTGAAAAGGTGTCGCCAGAATGGTGTCACCTTTGTGCAGAAGCTTAAGATCATCTGCAGGAGGTTGGACAGAGGAGACACTAGAACCATTTTGAAAAT
>JAKOGI010001629.1:187500-204707 GCA_029747015.1 Carnegiea gigantea
CAATAAGGAATTCCTTTTTGGGTTTGGAGGAAATGACATTAAGAGTCTTAATTGGTGAAGACTCATACTCTGAATCATCACTGGATCCATCATAATAATTGTCTTCACTTTCAGACCCTGAGGGTTCCTTAATGAGAAGTGCCAGAAGTTTTTGTTTGAGTTCTGGATCTTCTGAAAACAACTCATTAATCTTTTGTTCTGTTTTGCATTGAGGATCCTTGTGGCCTATTTTGCCACATTTGTAACAGACAATGGGCTTTTGGTCCTTAGCAGACCTTTTCTTTTTTGAAACTGGTTTGGTTTCTTTTTTGACAAAAGGTTTGGATTGAGCAAAGGGCTGTCTTGGTTTGGGCTTTTGTTTCTTCTGGGCTTTTTACGGGCCGTAGAAGGAGCCATAATCTTTGTAATTCCAAAAGCTTCACAGAACGTACCCATTCTCCTTCCTAGATTGGGTTCGCTCATTCCCATATTTGGATTGAAGCTTAATCTCATTACAAAGACTTAAAGCTTCAGTTTTGACAATACCAAATAATTGACCAAATGTTAATAATCCAAACGGGATATCATTTGTGCTAAAATTCTGTCGAAGTTTATTGAGGATTCTTTCACCAAATAAATTCAGTAATCCTGCAATAAATCTTTCTTTCCAGAAATCTTGGGTATTGTCTTCCCATTTAAGAACATTTGCAAGAAAGACATCCTTATACCATCCATAATCTGTCAAGAAGGACATCTTAAATTGATGAGAATTGTTTTAGCAACTGCTTACTCTTCTTTTGGGTTACCAAGGAAATGAAGAGTAATTGTATGCAAAAGAGTTTGCACACAATCATCTTGTTCTTCTTCAAGTCCTATGGTAGGGTTCCTTACTATCTTTTTGTGTGTTAGGATGGCTTGTCTTTGTTCTGTGGTAAAGGTATTATCCCACCAAGACTTAAGTTGACCTGTAAAACCTATTATTAGGGCAATTGCTATGTTGGTATCACTATGACCCTGTGTTTTATAAGCATTATGTGTCATCCACATTTCCTGGACTGTGGAAAGGATTTCATGTTCAGCCTTGCCATCGATATTCCATTGATGAATGGATCTGCCATCAAAACTAGATGAGCCAAAGGATCCACGTTCTTCATATTGAATATCAGGTGGAGTTGGCCTAGGATAGAAATTCTTTCCTGTACCTCTAGACCAATTGTGAAGCTTGTTAACTGTGGTTGGTTCATCAAGGATGTTGTCAATGGTTTGCAGGGTATCATGACCTTCTTGTGTCTGAACGTCATGACTCTTATCTGAGTCATCACTAGATTCATCACTAGTGGACGACTCATCTTGGATCTGTTGACGAGTTTTGTCTATGCAAGATGTTGAGGGTTTGGAAGAAGCTAACTCAAGAGTCTTGAGTTGGTCAGAAATAAGTTTGAGGTAATGATTATTTGAGGATTCTATTTGTTTATGAAAGGCTTCTAATCTGGGTTTTGGAATAGTATCTGTTTTGAAGAAAGGTGGAGAACCTTCATCTTTAGATTCTTGCTTGGTATGGATCATTTGGTTACGCTTGTTTTCAGCAATTTGGGCTGAAACTTTGTTAAGCTGTTCAGCAATTGTTTGAAGGATAGTGTTTGTATAATTGGCTTGTTGATGAACCTTTTTAGGTCATCAAGTTTGACTACCTCACTCCCCTCCCGGCCTTTGCGAAAAGGTGTCGCCAGAATGGTGTCACCTTTGTGCAGAAGCTTAAGATCATCTGCAAGAGGATGGACAGAGGAGACACTAGAACCATTTTGAAAATGCCAAATTTTCATAAGGGAAGTTTGAACATTAATACTGGGTATTTGGTAAACATTTTGAAGACCATGTTTGGAAGCAAATGTAGGGAACCAAAGAAAGAAAGGAATATTTGTACGAAGACGTTCCATGTCCGAAATCCACTCTTTTTTAATGGATTCCATGAGGAAACGATCCATTTGTTCAAACCAAGTTCGCAAAGAGGTATTTGGAACTGAGTAATAATCAGCTTTGATCATATCTCAGTCGATTTGGAAATGTTTGAAAGAAATACCGTTAATTGAAGCTCCAATTCCAGATGTAGTCGGAGATGGAGGATCAATAATGGGCTCAGGTACAGGATTACGAAACCTATAACGAGTCGAATTGTCGAAATGTTCAGACGAGGACGCAACATCTGAAAATGATCGATATTTTGCTTGTAAATGTAAACTAATAGCATTTTGTTTAAGCATGTCAATAGTTTGTAAACCATTTTGTAGACTAATGACTTCTTCATGCGTTTTGCAAGAATATGCTTTAACGAAATCAAATGTGCCAATTTTGTAAATGGTGTCTAACTCTATTCTAGGGAGAGACCAATTAGCATAATTGTCTGGCTAGGAGCCCTAAATAAAGGTAAGGTTCTTTGTTCATTAGAGTTAACGATGTTACCCTGGTTACTATCAGATTTGAAAGACAACATACGCCTTAATCTAGATGCCATGATTATGTATGCATTCAAATCTCTATGCGCAGACAGGTGTATAACGGGACCACCACTGATGCATATTTCCATATGCATCATTTTTATTCAAGTCCAATTTCAAAGAAGAAAAGGGTCAAAGAAGATCATGCATGGAAATGTGCCTATTTGGTCTTCTAAAGTGAGTTCAAAGACTCGCGACACTATGGAGAGGTCAAAAAGAGGTTAAGCTTTGCTAGAAATTTTGGTGCCGAATTCATCCCTGCGGAACCCGATTTTTGTGACCACTTTTGGACAAGCTCAAGTGGACCCACAACTTGAGGGCCATGTGCTTTTGAAGCTTAAGATTTCATCTTTCAAATAAGCCCAAGTTTGTTTAATTTGGACATCATTTGATTGGGCAAAATATCACTCAAAGATACGTTATGCTGATCCAGTCCAGTCTGCGATAGGTGCATTGTTTGGGCTATAACTTTTAAACCGCTTATCCAAATTGAGCAAATGAGCACATTCTTGAAACTAGACTTCCAGGGCTTTCTATCAAGCCCAAGAACGCGTGATGTGGCCGAGTATTCTGGAAGTTATGCTCTGTTGAAGTTGAGGCAGCTGCAAGGATTAATTCTGGGAATATGAAGAGTCTTCGGTTACATGTGATTGTGTGGCTGACATTTTGGAGCCTTCTAGATTGGTGTAATCAGCTAAGAAATCCTAGAATATTTCTTGTAACCTGCCCCACCCCTTTTATGATGTGTCTTTCCATTTATCTTAGTCTTTTCATTTTACTAGTTTTAATTGTTAGGAGTTATTTGAGTCCTTTTGTTGTCTTTTGCTGAGCCTATATAAAGGGGGGGCGTGTGAGCATTGTAGATCAGATTTCTAAGGCATTTTCAAGAGTATTCAAGCACCTTTGAGAGTGATTCTCATTTGTGTCCCAAAAATTCCTAGTTCTATATCTTGAATTTGGCTAATTCAAGTTGTGTTCTAGGTTCTCCTTCTTTTCTTTGGAGTGATTCCTCAGAAGAGTGAAGGGAATTAGCCCAAGACCAAGGTGTGAGTGGCTCCGGAAGGATTATCTCATACACAAAGTCTTGCACTACCCATCTCTATCCTGTTTGGTGATATTCTTCATCTTTCGCATCTTTCTCTCTTTTCATTTTGCTTAAGTTTGATTTGAGTTTGATTTGGATCACTTTCCACCCACATATACATCAATTGGTATCAGAGCCAGGTTCTTAAGTGACCCACTTCACACCCGAATACATCCCAAAAGGCCAAAACACAAAAAACAAAAAAAAAGGCACAAACCGACAAACCCAGTCTCGAAGAGCAGAGAAGCAGCACGGTACCCCCTTGCCACCCAGCACGATCGTGCCACTATACTTTTCTGCATTTCCTTAAGTCGAAGCATAGCACGGCCTGCCCGTGCCCCCTTGCACGACCGTGCCCTCCCTCCTCTTCTCCAAAACAGCCTTTTTCTAGCCTAAACACATAACCCATAAAGAACCCTTAAGCATTCATCCATCATGATTTCTCTTGGGAACTTACGAAAAGAGATTGCTTTGATTGAAAAAGAGATGGTCATCCTTGAAACTCCAAAGTTTCGTGGCCAAAAAGAAGATTTCCCTTACTGGATTTCCAAAGTGGATCAAGTTTTCACTCGCTACAATATTGACGAGCAAGAGAAGTTTAAGGTGGTTATCAAGAAGCTCCAAGGCCATGCACTTGAATGGTGGGAAAAGTACAAGTATAAGAGGAAGAAGAGAGGAAAAAGTAAGATCAGAACATGGGATAAGTTAAGAGGTAAATTAATGGATACTTTCACTCCAACCTCTTACTTACACAAGCATCCATTTGTTTCCTTTGAGAAATTTAACTCCAACAAAGATGAAGAGATCCTTGGAGAAAAAGCTTCAAGCCTAGTTAACCTACCTCTTGTTTTTGGTAACTGTGGTGATAAAGAGACCTTTGAACTTGAGGCCCAAAAATCCGAGTTGAAGCAAGAAGAGATTGTGCAAGAAATTGAGCAATCCTTCACCCAAGAAGGGTGCCAAGAAGATAATGAGGTGAATTTGAGCATGACCCCAAGAATTGAAGAGCATGTAGTTAAAGACCTTGAAGTGATGAAGCCATGTAGGGTTGCTGAAGAGTTTGAACAACTCTTGATTCAAGAAGTACGCCCTACCGAACTCCAAGCAACCGAGTTGGAGGCATGTGGGGTTATTGAAGAAGTTGAGCAACTCTTGACCCAAGAAGAATTCACCTTAACCCCCATTCAACCTTCCCAACCCCTCAAGCTACAAAAGGACCGACAAGCCTTAACCCTCATTCATCCTCCCCTCACCCTCTTCTATATCTCTCTAGAGGTGATGCCCTGTGACCTCCTTCCCTAAAAGCTCCCATATTGTGAGCGTGACCCCTTTCTTGAGAGGCTTGCTAACCCTTTGAGTTTGAGGACAAACTCAAAACAACCCGGGGAGTATGATGCATATTTCTATATGCATCATTTTTATTCAAGTCCAATTTCAAAGAAGAAAAGGGTCAAAAAAGATCATGCATGGAAATGTGCCTATTTGGTCTTCTTATTGAGGTTTCAAAGAAGACTCGCGACGGAAATAGCGACATATCCCGTCACTATGGAGAGTCGAAAGAGGTTAAGCTTTGCTATGAAATTGTGGTGTCCGAATTCATCCCTGCGGAACCCGATTTTTGTGACCATTTTTGGACAAGCTCAAGTGGACCCACAACTTGAGGGCCCATGTGCTTTTGAAGCTTAAGATTTCATCTTTCAAATAAGCCCAAGTTTTTTTAATTTGGACATCATTTGATTGGGCAAAATATCACTCAAAGATACGTTATGCTGATCCAGTCCAGTCTAAGATAGGTGCATTGTTTGGGCCATAACTTTTAAACCGCTTATCCAAATTGAGCAAATGAGCCCATTCTTGAACCTAGACTTCCAGGGCTTTCTATAAAGCCCAAGAACGCGTGATTTGGCCGAGTATTCTGGAAGTTATGCTCTGTTGAAGTTGAGGCAGCTGCAAGGATTAATTCTGGGGATATGAAGAGTCTTCGGTTACATGTGATTGTGTGGCTGACATTGTGCACGTTTTTGGAGCCTTCTAGATTGGTGTAATCAGCTAAGAAATCCTAGAATATTCCTTGTAACCTCCCCCACCCTTTTATGATGTGTCTTTCCATTTATCTTGTCTTTTCATTTTACTAGTTTTTAATTGTTAGGAGTTATTGAGTCCTTTTGTTGTCTTTTGCTGAGCCTATATAAAAGGGGGGGCGTGTGAGCATTGTAGATCAGATTTCTAAGGCATTTTTCAAGAGTAATTCAAGCCCCTTTGAGAGTGATTCTCATTTGTGTCCCAAAAATTCCTAGTTCTATATCTTGAATTTGGCTAATTCAAGTGGTGTTCTAGGTTCTCCTTCTTTTCTTTGGAGTGATTCCTCAGAAGAGTGAAGGGAATTAGCCCAAGACCAAGGTGTGAGTGGCTCCGGAAGGATCATCTCATACACAAAGTCTTGCACTATCCATCTCTATCCTGTTTGGTGATATTCTTCATCTTTCGCATCTTTCTCTCTTTTCATTTTGCTTAAGTTTGATTTGAGTTTGATTTGGATCACTTTATGTGGGTGGAAAGTGATCCAAATCAAACTCAAATCAAACTTAAGCAAAATGAAAAGAGAGAAAGATGCGAAAGATGAAGAATATCACCAAACAGGATAGAGATGGATAGTGCAAGACTTTATGTATGAGATAATCCTTCCGGAGCCACTCACACCTTGGTCTTGGGCTAATTCCCTTCACTCTTCTGAGGAATCACTCCAAAGAAAAGAAGGAGAACCCAGAACACCACTTGAATTAGCCAAATTCAAGATATAGAACTAGGAATTTTTGGGACACAAATGAGAATCACTCTCAAAGGTGCTTGAATTACTCTTGAAAATGCCTTAGAAATCTGATTTACAATGCTCACACGCCCCCCCTTTATATAGGCTCAGCAAAAGACAACAAAAGGACTCAAATAACTCCTAACAATTAAAACTAGTAAAATGAAAAAACTAAGATAAATGGAAAGACACATCATAAAAGGGGTGGGGGAGGTTACAAGGAATATTCTAGGATTTCTTAGCTAATTACACCAATCTAGAATGCTCCAAAATGTCAGCCACACAATCACATGTAACCGAAGACTCTTCATATTCCCAGAATTAATCCTTGCAGCTGCCTCAACTTCAACAGAGCATAACTTCCAGAATACTCGGCCAAATCACGCGTTCTTGGGCTTGATAGAAATCCCTGGAAGTCTAGTTTCCAGAATTGGCTCATTTGCTCAATTTGGATAAGCGGTTTAAAAGTTATGGCCCAAACAATGCACCTATCTCAGACTGTACTGGATCAGCACAACGTATCTTTGAGTGATATTTTGCCCAATCAAATGATGTCCAAATTAAACAAACTTGGGCTTGTTTGAAAGATGAAATCTTAAGCTTCAAAAGCACATGGGCCCTCAAGTTGTGGGTCCACTTGAGCTTGTCCAAAAGTGGTCACAAAAATCGGTTTCCGCAGGGATGAATTCGGCACCAAATTTCTAGCAAAGCTTAACCTCTTTTTGACCTCTCCATAGTGTCGTGAGCCTTTGAACTCACTTAATAAGACCAAATAAGCACACTTCCAAGCATGATCTTCTTTGACCCTTTTCTTCTTTGAAATTGGACTTGAATAAAAATGATGCATATGGAAATATGCATCAACCACCGGGACCACCTTCACACGGCTGACCAATGGATTTTCCTTGGCTGACCAACGCTAGGGACACCACTGTATGCAAGACACAGCTCTATGAACACAGAGTTGCAAACACACACCTAAGCACGACTTCTAAATGAAAGTATATGCAATCAATCTGGCTCTGATACCAACTAGAGACAGGATCGTTAATCGTTAAGAAATGGACCAGAAATGTAAACAGAAATGTTATTTAAAGTTTATTTCTATCCTGCAAACCATTGACAGCATCCTTGATGAACCAACCACAGTTAACAAGCTTCACAATTGGTCTAGAGGTCCAGGAAAGAATTTCTATCCTAGGCCAACTCCACCTGATATTCCAATATGGAAGACGTGGATCCTTTGCCTCATTAGTTTTGATGGCAGATCCATTCATCAATGAAATATCGATGGCCAGGCTGAAACTTGGTTAAGCTGTTCAGCAATTGTTTGAAGGATAGTGTTTGTATAATTGGCTTGTTGATGAACTTTTTTCAGGTCCTCAAGTTTGACTACCTCACTCCCCTCCCGACCTTTGCGAAAAGGTGTCCCCAGAATGGTGTCACCTTTGTGCAGAAGCTTAAGATCATCTGCAGGCGGATGGACAGAGGAGACACTGGAACCATTTTGAAAATGCCAAACTTTCATAAGGGAAGTTTGAACATTAATACTGGGTATTTGGTAAACATTTTGAAGACCATGTTTGTACGAAGACGTTCCATGTCCAAAATCCACTCCTTTTTTATGGATTCCATGAGGGAACGATCCATTTGTTCAAACCAAGTTCTCAAAGAGCTATTTGGAGCTGAGTAATAATCAGCTTTGATCATATCCCAGTCGATTTGGAAATTTTTGAAAGAAATACCATTAATTGAAGCTCCAATTCCAGATGTAGTCGTAGATGGAGGATCAATAATGGGCTCAGGTATAGGATTACGAAACCTATAACGAGTCGAATTGTCGAAATGTTCAGACGAGGAAGCAACATCTGAAAATGATCGATATTTTGCTTGTAAATGTAAACTAATAGCATTTTGTTTAAGCATGTCAATAGTTTGTAAACCATTTTGTAGACTAATGACTTCTTCATGCGTTTTGCAAGAATATGCTTTAACGAAATCAAATGTGCCAATTTTGTAAATGGTGTCTAACTCTATTCTAGGGAGAGACCAATTAGCATAATTGTCTGGCTAGGAGCCCTAAATAAAGGTAAGGTTCTTTGTTCATTAGAGTTAACGATGTTACCCTGGTTACTATCAGATTTGAAAGACAACATACGCCTTAATCTAGATGCCATGATTATGTATGCATTCAAATCTCTATGCGCAGACAGGTGTATAACGGGACCACCACCGGGACCCCCTTCACACGGCTGACCAACGGATTTTCCTTGGCTGACCAACGCTAGGGACACCACTGTATGCAAGACACAGCTCTA
This sequence comes from Carnegiea gigantea, assembly GCA_029747015.1. Taxonomy (NCBI): domain Eukaryota; kingdom Viridiplantae; phylum Streptophyta; class Magnoliopsida; order Caryophyllales; family Cactaceae; genus Carnegiea; species Carnegiea gigantea. The sequence goes on from JAKOGI010001629.1 coordinate 196,186, forward strand.
TGAACACAGAGATGCAAACACACCCCTAAGCACGACTTCTAAATGAAAGTATATGCAATCAATCTGGCTCTGATACCAACTGGAGACAGGATCGTTAATCGTTAAGAAATGGACTAGAAATGTAAACAGTAATGTTACTTAAAGTTTATTGAAATGTACAGAGTAACAGATAAAAACTGATAGAAATGTAATACAAACAACTTACAAATTGTGGATCTTGGAAATGTTGGAAACTTCGAAATGTAGAAGTACAAAAGATAACTTAAGAAAGAAAACTTTGTTGAAGAAAGCTGAGAGAAAATTTTAGAAAGCTTGAAGATGCTTCTTTTTTCCCTCTTGATTCTGATATGCCTTCTTCACTTGACGAGCCCTCCTTAAATAGAGATAGAAGAGAGCCTTTCATAATTGTTATTTTGTTTGGACATCAAAAGTAGATGCTCTTTGTCGGCCATCATGTACTGAAAAGGTGAGTCTTCTTTTTGTAAAGCAGATTCCTTTTGTCTTGGACACGTAATGACAGGTGAGTCATCAACCTTATCATTACACTGTTTGCTTTTTGTTAGTGGGGTCACTGTAGATGAACAGTGTATTTTGTCGAAAGTTGCAAAAGAAAAGATTCGTTAGTACGAATGGCCTTTACTTTTGCCAAGGGCCAAATGACCCTTGCAGGCTCTTTTGCGTTATTTGGCTTTTGTATTTTGCCAAAGGTCAAGTGACCTTTACCAGCCTTTGTTTTATTCATTCATAATTCATATGGATCTTGTGAATCCTGGGACATGTCATTATGTTTGTTGTTGTTTGAAGCTGTTGAACTGACTTCATCAGAGTCACTGGCCTTGTCCAGAATTTTTTGTAAAAATATTTGTCTCATCTGAGGGTCATCTTTGAGATATTCAAGAACCTCTTTCTCCTTTTGGGAGAGACCCTTGTTCTTTGTTCTTGTTGATGATGACGGACTTTCTTTCTTTCTAGGAGTAGAAGATCCAACGTATGTTTTTGCTTCAAATGTATGGAAATTGTGGAGTGTGAACTTCTTAGATTTGGTACGACAGTAGTGCTCCACATTTTCACTGCCACATAATTGTGTTTTGAATTCAGGCCACTATTTCACTTTGTATACCCGGACCAGGGATAGAGGAAATGCGTTCTTCAAGTAATTCTGAAGTCTGTATTCCCAGCTAAAAATCCAGGCAATGTTGAATACCCGAAAGAATTGTAGTTCTGTGGGGCAAATGGTACTGAAAAGCGTCGTTCTTCAAACGGATCCTTCCATTGTTGAGCACAGAGGACTTGCCGAATAATACATTTGGAAAACAGTATGTGGTTTGGGTTGGTTTTGTCATGGGTATGGCTAATATCAGCAGAATGAGTATGTACTAAGATTAGCTTATAAAACTGTTGGGTTTTTTGTGTATGGTCAGTGGCGTAATGAAGACTGCCAAAGATCTTTTTGACCAAAGGTTTTAAAATGTCAGTGGGTGGTATGGTTTTGTGAGTTGTTAGGCACAGATGTTCTGTGTACTGAACTGTGTAGGAATTGTCATTGGTTGACTTGGTAGTAGGTCGAGAGACTATAGTTTTGTATGGTAACGGGGGATAATTGGCTAGGGTTTGGAATTGGTTTTGAGGAGGTAATTTTGTGGGGACAGTAATTTGATAATCTTTTGCTTTTCGAATGCTTTTGCCTTTGTCTTTGCCTCTTCGTTTGTTTCCACTCATTTTGAATCCTGCAAAAGCCAATGTGGTGTCACTCTTTCCTTGCCCAAACTCTTTGGAGAGAACATCAGGCAAAGAATTAGTATCTCCTTTGATAAATTGAATATCAAAAGCAAATGCTGAAAGGATCGCTTGCCAATGGGCAAAAATTTGTTTGGAAACCAAGGTTTTGACATCTTTTTGTAAAATCTCTTTTGCAGATTTGCAATCAATCTTTAGAAGAAATTTTTTGAAATACAAATCATCCTGAAATTTTGTAACACAGAGAACAATGGATAAAATTTCTTTTTTAATTGTAGAGTAATTCTTTTGTGCACCAATCCATAAACCTGAATGATACCTAACTAATTGTTCTTGGTTATGCGAGGGAATTTTTTGTTTTAAAATGCCACCATAACCTATGTCAGATGCATCAGTTTCTACAATCATAAATGCAGAGGGGTTGGGAATATGCAGACACGGTAGGGCTTTAATGCGATTGTTTTCGAAGAAGGAATTTTGTTTTGATTGGATAAAATTGATTTGTCTAAAAATTAAAGAAAATTGTAATTCCACAACCTTCCTTTGGTGAGTGGAGGTTAGGAAAGGAAAAGTAATGGGGTTACCCAAAACCTTTGTATGAACACCACTTTCTGAAACAGTAAAGGGGTAAATTTGTGTCAAGAAAGGAGTACCTAAAATCAAATCATTTGTAATATTACTAATAACAAGAAATACATTTTTGAAACAGCAGTTGTTATTACGAATATACCCTTTTTCTAATTTGTAACGAATATGCAAAGGATCACCACTAGCACTGACAAGCTGTTCACTTGAACGCTCGCAGTACTTAGTAGGAACAACTCCTTCTCTAAGGCAATTTTGATCTGCTCCACTATCAATTAGAGCGATGACATTCATAGAGAAGTCATCAACAACTAAATTGACTATAGAGTACCATTTTTGAAAGGTAATACGGGATATGGTTTGTAAAAATTGAGTTTGAGGAATATCAACTTCTGATATTTCTGAGGAATGTAAGTCAGGTGGAGGAGGATTTGCTTTTAGGGATTCCAGCATTGATATTTTTGCATCAATCTCTAAATCTTTTGTTTTGAGAAGGATGACATCTGATTTGAGAATACGAACGTGACTTTTGAGTTCGTTAAACTCAGTTTGTAATTGTTTTGTAGTGACAGGTTGAAAAGGATTTGGAATAGGACAATTCTCAAAGATTTGATTGAACGATGAAGAAGGTCCAAAATCGAATTTTGGTTTATCTTCTTCTTCAAGGATTAAATCTTTGAGGCGCTGAAGATAATCTTTTTTGACATCTAGGTCAGGGATTTGTCCTATTAATTCAATAAGGAATTCCTTTTTGGATTTGGAAGAAATGACATTAAGAGTCTTAATTGGTGAAGACTCATATTCTAAATCGTCACTGGATCCAGGATAGTAGTTGTCTTCACTTTCAGACCCTGAGGGTTCCTTAATGAGAAGTGACAGAAGTTTTTGTTTGAGTTCTGGATCTTCTGAAAACAACTCATTAATCTTTTGTTCTGTTTTGCATTGAGGAGCCTTGTGGCCTACTTTGCCACATTTGTAACAGACAATGGGCTTTTGGTCCCTAGCAGACCTTTTCTTTTTGGAAACTGGTTTGGTTTCTTTTTTGACAAAAGGTTTGGATTGAGCAAAGGGTTGTCTTGGTTTGGGCTTTTGTTTCTTCTGGGCCTTTTTACGGGCCGTAGAAGGAGCTATAATCTTTGTAATTCCAAAAGCTTCACAGAACGTACCCATCTCCTTTCTAGATTGGGTTCGCTCATTCCCATATTTGGATTGAAGCTTAATCTCATTACAAAGACTTAAAGCTTCAGTTTTAACAATACCAAATAATTGACCAAATGTTAATAATCCAAACGGGATATCATTTGTGCCAAAATTCTGTCGAAGTTTATTGAGGATTCTTTCACGAAATAAATTCGGTAATCCTGCAATAAATCTTTCTTTCGAGAAATCTTGGGTATTGTCTTCCCGTTTAAGAACATTTGTAAGAAAGACATCCTTATACCATCTATAATCTGTCAAGGAGGGACATCTTAAATTGATGAGAATTGTTTTAGCAACTGCTTGCTCTTCTTTTGGGTTACCAAGGAAATGAAGAGTAATTGTATGCAAAAGAGTTTGCACACAATCATCTTGTTCTTCTTCAAGTCCTGTAGTAGGGTTCCTTACTATCTTTTTGTGTGTTAGGATGGCTTGTCTTTGTTCTGTGGTAAAGGTATTATCCCACCGAGACTTAAGTTGTCCTATAAAACCTATTACTAGGGCAACTGCTATGTTGGTATCACTATGACCCTGTGTTTTGTAAGCATTATATGCCATCCACATTTCTTGGACTGTGGAAAGGATTTCATGTTCAGCCTTGCCATCGATATTCCATTGATGAATGGATCTGCCATCAAAATTAGATGAGGCAAAGGATCCACGTTCTTCATATTAAATATCAGGTGGAGTTGGCCTAGGATAGAAATTCTTTCCTGGACCTCTAGACCAATTGTGAAGCTTGTTAACTGTGGTTGGTTCATCAAGGATGTTGTCTATGGTTTGCAGGGTATCATGACCTTCTTGTGTCTGAACGTCATGACTCTTTTCTGAGTCATTACTAGATTCATCACTAGTGGACGACTCATCTTGGATCTTTTGACAAGTTTTGTCTATGCAAGATGTTGAGGGTTTGGAAGAAGCTAACTCAAGAGTCTTGAGTTGGTCAGAAATAAGTTTGAGGTAATGATTATTTGAGGATTCTATTTGTTTATGAAAGGCTTCTAATCTGGGTTTTGGAATAGTATCTGTTTTGAAGAAAGGTGGAGAACCTTCATCTTTAGGTTCTTGCTTGGTATGGATCATTTGGTTTCGCTTGTTTTCAGCAATTTGGGCTGAAACTTAGTTAAGCTGCTCAGCAATTGTTTGAAGGATAGTGTTGGTATAATTGGCTTGTTGATGAACCTTTTTTAGGTCATCAAGTTTGACTACCTCACTCCCCTCCTGGCCTTTGCGAAAAGGTGTCGCCAGAATGGTGTCACCTTTGCGCAGAAGCTTAAGATCATCTGCAGGGGGATGAACGGAGGAGACACTAGAACCATTTTGAAAACGCCAAACTTTCATAAGGGAAGTTTGAACATTAATACTGGGTATTTGGTAAACATTCTGAAGACCATGTTTGGAAGCAAATGTAGGGAACCAAAGAAAGAAAGGAATATTTGTACGAAGACGTTCCATGTCCGAAATCCACTCTTTTTTAATGGATTCCATGAGGGAACGATCCATTTGTTCAAACCAAGTTCGCAAAGAGGTATTTGGAACTGAGTAATAATCAGCTTTGATCATATCTCAGTCGATTTGGAAATGTTTGAAAGAAATACCGTTAATTGAAGCTCCAATTCCAGATGTAGTCGGAGATGGAGGATCAATAATGGGCTCAGGTACAGGATTACGAAACCTATAACGAGTCGAATTGTCGAAATGTTCAGACGAGGACGCAACATCTGAAAATGATCGATATTTTGCTTGTAAATGTAAACTAATAGCATTTTGTTTAAGCATGTCAATAGTTTGTAAACCATTTTGTAAACTAATGACTTCTTCATGCGTTTTGCAAGAATATGCTTTAATGAAATCAAATGTACCAATTTTGTAAATGGTGTCTAACTCTATTCTAGGGAGAGACCAATTTGCATAATTGTCTGGGCTAGGAGCCCTAAATAAAGGTAAGGTTCTTTGTTCATTAGAGTTAACGATGTTACCCTGGTTACTATCAGATTTGAAAGACAACATACGTCTTAATCTAGATGCCATGATTATGTATGCATTCAAATCTCTATGCGCAGACAGGTGTATAACGGGACCACCACCGGGACCACCTTCACACGGCTGACCAACGGATTTTCCTTGGCTGACCAACGCTAGGGACACCCCTGTATGCAAGACACAGCTCTATGAACACAGAGATGCAAACACACACCTAAGCACAACTTCTAAATGAAAGTATATGCAATCTTACTGGCTCTGATACCAACTGGAAACAGGATCGTTAATCGTTAAGAAATGGACCAGAAATGTAAACAGAAATGTTACTTAAAGTTTATTGAAATGTACAGAGTAACAGATAAAAACTGATAGAAATGTAATACAAAGAACTTACAAATTGTACTTGGAAATGTTGATGGAAATAATTGCAAGTTTGTACGTAGCCGGTTGGCATAATGATGAGTACTGGGTGATGATTAAGGTCTTCAAGGAGGGCTCAATAGGCCTTAATAATCTTGAGATATTGGTAAAAGGGAAGTTCCTTATTGACCAACCATTCATTGTAATCAATAAAAATGGCATATTCATTGTAACGAGGACCACAGAATGATGTGTAAAATAGTTCATAATCACGGAGATGAAATAGGAGTGGTTTATGTGGATAATTGTTGAGGGGAAATGGTTCAAGATCATCAATGGGTGGATTAATTTGTGAGGCATGAGAATGGATGATGGGAGGATCATCATAAGGTGGGAAACTTTTGTCGAGATCGGAGAAAATAATGGTAGGGATAATTAAAGGGTCATCTATAGTAGGGACCAAACAGGACGCGTCAAAATTAATTCCATATTTTTAGACTTCAAAAATTTTGTTGTTATGTATCGTATTTATTTTCGACTTATGAGTACAAATTTAAATACAAGGTTTTTAAACCCTCTTCCATCCAATTCCCAAGAAACAATTTTACTTCAAATTGAAGACGAGAAACCCACTGTCTTCACTCCAAAATTACTCAAATGGGATGAAATAACTCTCCCAGATGAGCTTGAGCTCCAAGAGCCCCATCCTTCCTTACTAATTGAAAGAAGAGATATTGACGAAATTGTGGAAGAATCTGATGGCAGAATTCTTCTTAAATTTCGTTCTTTCTCTATCAAAGAAACTCCTGACCATTCTTATCCATCCAATTACAGACGATCATTTTCAGATGTTGCTTCCTCTTCTGAACATTTCCAGAATTCGACTCGTTATAGGTTTCGTAATCCTATACCTGAGCCCATTATTGATCCTCCATCTCCGACTACATCTGGAATTGGAGCTTCAATTAATGGTATTTCTTTCAAACATTTCCAAATTGACTGGGATATGATCAAAGCTGATTATTACTCAGTTCCAAATACCTCTTTGAGAACTTGGTTCGAACAAATGGATCGTTCCCTCATGGAATCCATTAAAAAGGAGTGGATTTCAGACATGGAACGTCTTCGTACCAATATTCCTTTCTTTCTTTGGTTCCCTACATTTGCTTCCAAACATGGTCTTCAAAATGTTTACCAAATACCCAGTATTAATGTTCAAACTTCCCTTATGAAAATTTGGCATTTTCAAAATGGTTCTAGTGTCTCCTCTGTCCATCCTCCTGCAGATGATCTTAAGCTTCTGCACAAAGGTGACACCATTCTGGCGACACCTTTTCGCAAAGGCCGGGAGGGGAGTGAGGTAGTCAAACTTGATGACCAAAAAAAGGTTCATCAACAAGCCAATTATACAAACACTATCCTTCAAACAATTGCTGAACAGCTTAACCAAGTTTCAGCCCAAATTGCTGAAAACAAGCGTAACCAAATGATCCATACCAAGCAAGAACCCAAAGATGAAGGTTCTCCACCTTTCTTCAAAACAGATACTATTCCAAAACCCAGATTAGAAGCCTTTCATAAACAAACAGAATCCTCCAATAATCATTACCTCAAACTTATTTCTGACCAACTCAAGACTCTTGAGTTAGCTTCTTCCAAACCCTCAACATCTTGCATAGACAAAACTTGTCAAAAGTTCCATGATGAGTCGTCCACTAGTGATGAATCTAGTGATGACTTAGAAGAGAGTCATGATGTTCGCAACAAGAAGGTCGTGATACTCTGGAAACCATTGACAACATCCTTGATGAACCAACCACAGTTAACAAACTTCACAATTGGTCTCGAGGTCCAGGAAAGAATTTCTATCCCAGGCCAACTCCACCTGATATTCAATATGAAGAACGTGGATCCTTTGCCTCATCTAGTTTTGATGGCGGATCCATTCATCAATGGAATATCGATGGCAAGGCTGAACATGAAATCCTTTCCACAGTCCAAGAAATGTGGATGGCACATAATGCTTACAAAACACAGGGTCATAGTGATACCAACATAGCAGTTGCCATAGTAATAGGTTTTACAGGTCAACTTAAGTCTTGGTGGGATAATACCTTTACCACAGAACAAAGACAAGCCATCCTAACATACAAAAAGATAGTAAGGAACCCTGCCACAGGACTTGAAGAAGAACAAGATGATTGTGTGCAAACTCTTTTGCATACAATTACTCTTCATTTCCTTGGTAACCCAAAAGAAGAGCAAGCAGTTGCTAAAACAATTCTCATCAATTTAAGATGTCCTTCCTTGACAGATTATAGATGGTATAAGGATGTCTTTCTTACCAATGTCCTTAAACGGGAAGATAATACCCAAGATTTTTGGAAAGAAAGATTTATTGCAGGATTACCAAATTTATTTGGTGAAAGAATCCTCAATAAACTTAGACAGAATTTTGGCACAAATGATATCCCGTTTGGCTTATTAACATTTGGTCAATTATTTGGTATTGTCAAAACTGAAGCTTTAAGTCTTTGTAATGAGATTAAGCTTCAATCCAAATATGGGAATGAGCGAACCCATTCTAGAAGAGAGATGGGTACGTTCTATGAAGCTTTTGGAATTACAAAGATTATGGCTCCTTCTACGGCCCGTAAAAA
>JAKOGI010001630.1:2500-187500 GCA_029747015.1 Carnegiea gigantea
TTCGATACAACATATGATACTAACAGATATAAAATTGCATTTGCCCCATTCACTGGGTTGGACAACCATAGATTATGTGTTACATTTGGGGCTGCATTCTTGGGAGATGAAAAAGCAAAATCAATTTATGTGGTTATTTGATAAGTTTTTAAACGCAATGGGGGATCATATGCCTATATGTCTCATTACCGACCAAGATCCTACAATGAAGGTAACGATACATACAAAATTTCAGCCCACTGCTCATAGATTTTACATTTGGCATATCATGATAAAACCTTCTGAGAAGGTGGGAAGCTCTTTGAATAGTAATAATAATTTTCTTATTCAATTCAAATCATGTGTTTACAACTCAGAGACTCCAATAAAGTTCGAACAAGGTTGAAAAAAGTGTTCTCCATGATTTTGGGTTACAAAATCATACATGGTTATCTCATTTGTATGACATTCAAGATACGTGGATTCCTGCTTATTTCAGGGATTAGTTTGCGGGAATAGTTTTAAGGACCACATCAAAGACTGAAAGTGAGAATCATTTCTTCAGCCATTTCACAAATCCACATTTGAGACTAGTTGAGTTTTGGATGCGATATGAGAGTACAGTTGAGTTACAAAGATATGGTTAGTTGCAAGCGGATAATGAAACTTCTTCTTCAATGCCTCTAATGAAGACTAGTAAAAATCTAGAGAGGCGTGCAAGTAAAATTTATACTTAGTATGCTAATTTTTATAAATTCCAAGACGAGTTTGGGAATGCTTGTATGGATTGCGAGATTGAGGAAAGACAAGCAATAGATGAGGGGTTTGTAATTACTATAGCTGATAATAGTCAAAACAAGACTATAAAAATGCAAGTTATATACAAACCCTCTAATCATGAGGCACAATGCTCTTGCAAGTCGTTTGAATGTGAAGATATTCTTGGTTATCATATATTGTGTGTTTTAAAGGGAAAGACTTTTCGTGAATTGCCATCCTATTGTATCTTGAACCAATAGACTAAAATGGTAGGAAGCAAGTCAATGTTTGATGTGAATGGCATTATTTTAGAAGGGCGCTCCCAAATGGAGCATGAAGACAAGTTGATTTCAAAGAATTGTTTAGATTTTTTAGATTGTATGTAAGTAGCAGGAAGAGACCCGAAAAGCCTAACTCTTGTTAACAAAGGAATTCAAAATGTTTTAAAAGAAGTGAAGGACTTGAATGGTAGTACAAATGAAAGCAAAATGAGTGAATTGGAGTTGTTCATTGAATCAAGTGCTCTCGATCAAATTGACATTCTTCCACCAAAATAATGTAATACCAAAGGAAGTGGCAAATGAATTAAAGGTGGAAAGGAGAAAGCAATAAAGCAACAAGGCAAGAGGTTAAGACTTTGTAAAGCTTGTGGGCAACAAGCTTACCATGGCAGCCGTAATTGTCTTACTAAGCTCTCCTCATTTTGTTTGGAAGTGTTGGTAGTTTCATTTACTCTCATTTAGGCCTTGCTCTTAGAGATGGCAATGAAATCCGCATCCATTTAAAACCCCTAAAATCCACCCCATTTAAAACCGAAATGGGCGGTGCAAATGGGTTTTAAATAGATATAGGGCGAGTATTGCAAAACGAGCACAGATAAGCCGTATAGGTAAGAATATGAGTACTAGGGATGGGCATGGGACGGGTTCGGCGCGGGTTGAGCTATACCTGCACCCATACCCATTTTCAAAAATCATACTCATACCCGTACCCGTACCCATACCCATCGGGTTTTGGATGGTTGTATCCATACCCATACCCATCGGATTTTTCGGGTTTACGGGTTTTATTCGGCTATATATAAAGTGCGCAAAGTATCACCCATATTCAACCCATATTTGCATACACGGTATATTTGATTAGCAATTTCAAGCGACATAACTAAAATTCATATCGGATAAACTCATGGAAGTTAAAAATGTTAAAAATTTAATTTTTCATTTCTACATAAGTAAACACTATACACTGAGAGTTTCATGCCAAACATTTATTTTTGAATTTTACCGTATTTTGATTGCCTTTTATTAACAAATCGGATACACAATCGGGTACGGATTTTAAGAATCCATACTCATACCCATACCCATTTTCAAACGCAATACCCATACCCACCCCATACCCATTTTTTTATAAGTTTTCGTACCCATACTCGCTATAAATGGGCCGGGTTCAGACGGGTTTTCGGGTTCGGATGCAACTCCCATCCCTAATGAGTACAGCCCTCACCAGCCCCATACCCACATCATACTCGTACCCTTTTTTATAATAAGATAAAAAAATATTTTTGTTTAACATTTTTCTGATTTAAGTCCAATACAAACCCTTATAACCAAAAAATTAGTCAATAATGCATTTGATTTCACATTTCTAAATAATATATTCCCAAAATATCACAACTTTGCAATCTTATAATAACAAAAATATATAAGTTGTTCTTTTCGTTGATAAATCCCAATTTACCAATTTCAATCCACTTCAACCCACTTTATGAAGTTTCAATAAAAAAATACCAACTTCAACTAACTATTTTAGCCAACTTCTACTAAAAATATAAAAAATATACCAACTTCAACTTATTTCATCCTATTTCAACAAAAAATACCCACTTTAATCTACTTTACCCACTTCATCCATTTTCCAATCCCTATTTTTCAACAAAAAGAACAAACCTGTTGGAAGGTTATGGCCCCTTATGTTTGAAAGAGGTGATTTTATGAGTTCAATCCAACAATAGTCACCCTTTTTGGAAGGTTTGGTCCTCTTATGTTTCAAGGAGGTTGTTTACTTCACCCTTTCTATTGTATCCCTTTTTTCAACTTCCTTGAAGCTTAGTGGTCCATTGAAATCATTCTCTAAGAATGGTTATTTACTTATTTTCTAGATCTCCCCACCCTACAAAAATGAGACGTACACTGAAAGTTGTAATTGTTGTGTTCCTTGAAGCTTACCTATGACAATTTTTAAAAAAAAAAAAAAAACCAAAAAAAACCCAATATACCCAGCAACATGAACTGAGTCAAGGAAACTGGCTTAAGATTCAAAAGCAAAAGCTCAGTGCTGTCTTGGCCATAATTCAGACCCACTTCAAATTTACCTGATGAACAACATTTCCTCTTCTTGGCAAATGTCATTGAATAAAACATATTGCTTGCACAGCCATAAACTAAAATTATCCAGTCTAACAAACTATTCTGATTAATATTCCTTGCACAACCAGAAACTTAAATTATCCAGTCCACGGATGTATTCTGATTAATTTGAAAGTAATCAATCGCCAAACTTTCAATAGCCTGGAATAAATATGTGCACTACTGCAACACTAGTCAACAGCATAACCCTTCAAAGTTCAAACCGATTACCACGACAACCCATCGTCCCACCATTTCAACTTTCGGTAATTTCAGCAGTTCGCATTTTGAGAAAAAGGACTAAAAGATCCCAAATACACTGTTGCGCCCTCGGGCTGCTTCAGCATGAGAAGAATGACAAGAAAAGGTTTTAAATGCCAAAATTCAAGCAGATCTTCCATAAATCACACAGAACACGAAAGACTAATGAACATTAACTATAGTAAAACGCAACTCAAAATCCCAATAATGATCTCAAAAACTCTCCAACAAAACCAAAGTTCAACCCACCAAATACAGCTACTGTTGAGTTTAGTCTTTGAGCCATTTTAAAATACTTAAAAACATTGCAAAATTCATCATTAACTTTCTCAGAAGCTAAAAAGGATGCTCCATTCCATCTTCATCACTTAAACCTAAGTGCATAATCTCTTAAAGACACCACAAATAAGCGATCACTTAGTCCCCTTTCCTCCTGAAGGAGCAACCCTCAGTGAGTCTGGCATGCCCTCCTGTAGGTTGGCACAGAACCGTTTGGCAATTGCCACACACCACAACAGTCTGGGAATGGCTGAAAACAGTGGTTCTGTGATTGAATATAGAACTCAATTAGACATACAAATGCTGCCAAGGCCTCCAGAAAGCAGAGGAAACAAGACGATTCCTAAGATAAGTAGCCAAATTCATGCTCAGCGATAATTCAGAACACAAGGAGGAATTTACAGGAGCTGAGTAGCTTTGCTAAGCAACATAAGTTATGTAGACAGAAGCTTCAAGCTAGCCACTAAAATTAAGAAATACTAAGGAGCAACAAATTCAACATAGTTCCACCAATTTCTAGAGCTGGATCATGAAATATCATTAAATTCATATGGCCGTAGCAGCAAGGCAAGGGACCAGCACATTACTGCTGCCAACTATTTCCAAATGTCCAAACTCAGCAACTATATTTCAACTGCATGATAATACAATACTAACAAATCCCAGTATATGCACATTCATCACAGAAGTATTGAGTTCAAGATTGGCTAGAAGATCAATTTATGTGAGATTAATACCCTTCACCCTCTTTTTCCCTATTCAACACCAGAGAAGATCATTTTTTACATCATGGAGGATTGAAGAAGAATGGCCAGCAAATCTTCCAAATGTGTCATGCAGTAGCCGATGGTCAGGGTTTTGTTCTAAACTTAGGGTCCAAGAAGAATCTCTTGGTGATTCACAGACTATGCTCAGGGCCATCTTCTGCTGTCAAGTCCACACATATTCATCATAGAAGCATAACGTTAAGGACGGGTTAAAACCAATTTACATGAGATTAATTCCCTTCACCTTCTTTCTCCCTGTTCAACCCCAGACACGGCCATTTTTTTAGATCATGGTGGACTGAAGTACAATGGCCAACAGACTATCTTCCAAATGTGTTATGCAGTAGCAGATGATCAGGTTTTTTTAAAATTTAGGGTCTATGCATAGAGCTTCAGAGAGAAACACCTTTAAAATTCTGTCAGAGAGGCGATACATCCACATCAATTGAATTCAAGCAGAACAACGCAACAACTCTACAATTAGTCAGTCTTAACTTCTGTTTCTGCTGAATGGAACTCAGTGATGCCAACCAAGTTCCTTATCAATAACAAAACCATTTACGTTGCCACATACATCATTTTCCTGACTACGAATTCTACAGATTCTCAAGTTACCCAAGTTGTTCTCAATAATTGATAGCACCATTAGCATATCAATAATTTCACAAAGGAAAATTCAATCAAAGTATCGAGTTTCACTGTGTTGTCACTTCATGTATAAGAACATGCAATCTAAACGGATCTAACATCCATAGACTATGACACATCCAAAATATAAAATCTAAAGATGAAGAAATTAAACTAAACGAAACAAACTTACATATTGAAGCATCCCTGACATTTGACATCCTGAAAGTATCCCAAACGTAGAAATCAGGGAAAAAAGAAAAAAAAACTTACAAAATCCAAACTAAAAGGAGAGGGAAAGAAGAAAGAAAAAGGGTTACCATGAAGAAGGAGTTGGGGGACTGAACAAGGCGCTTGAGCTTGTGCTTCCTCTTCTCCAGCTCAGCCGGTGGATTCAACAAATCAACATCGTTTTGCAGAACCTACAAATCCCACCCCCACCCCCGCAAAAAAAGACAAGTAAACAGAATAAACCCAAAAATTCGTGCTAATTTGCATGAAAAGATTGAATAATCAGACGAAGAAGAATGAAAGCAATTTACAACTCACCATTTTAACAGAAGATAGCGAAGGGAAGATCCAAGAACAGACAGGAGAGAGCAAGAAAAGCTTAGCGGCGAAAGGAGCAGCCAGTGGCGAGGGTTTTTTTCTGCATGATATAAAGTCAGACGAGGTTTGTGTCGGCCGTTCCATCTAACTGGGCCTGGGATTCCGCACATTATATTGTCAGTCTTGACCTGCCAAAATTTGACAAGGTCCGAAGATTCGGTCGAAACCCCCCCCCCTAATTTTGCATTCTTAACACAATTTTTTGACATGAAATTCGAAATTAACTAAACTCGAAAATTTGAAAAAATTCGTGTTCAGTTAGATCAGATTTGGATTTATCCAACAGGTCAATAGGTGCTAAAGTCAAGTTGGACGTGTTTAATTGTGGGTTGGACTCTTACGGGAGGGTTGGGCCTTTTTGGTGAAAAATGAAAGAAAAGCCCATATATTCTAGCCCCTTCATGTGAACTAGTTAAACAATATAGCAAGTTGCAAGCCAACAAGGGAAACAACTGTAGATCTCGGTATAGATATCAAAGCATTCGTTCCTTCGCCTCCTGCCTCTCTACTCCCAATCCGAAACTTATAGATGCAATTGCAATGTTGTTAACCTCGATAAACACCATTACTCTTCTCTCTTTCTCTCTTACCTCGTCTCTCCTTATCCCCATCTCCACCATTTTCTACTTCAAATTGGCTACTTTTTTGGGATCTCCTTCCCCATCGCCTCTAAGAACACCTTCGTTACCATCATCTCCATCTCCATCTCTATCCATGGAGACACAAACGTCGAGTCACCGTCAATGTGTCTCGTGGCCGTGATAGAGGAGCCTCCAGTTCTGGTACTTCAGCTTGTCCACCTCAATCTCTTTTGAGTCGAAATAGTAATGCTCGTGCGCCCATCCGCCAATCAGGTTCATGTCGCTTGGCTTTTAATTTGGTTTAACATCCTCTATTTTCTCTTTCAGCCTTTATTTATATAAAATGGAAACTAATTGAGTCATATTTCTCTTCAGTAAGTTTTTTCATGTCCTTTTTGAATATAAAGTTTTATTTATTCACTGTCTTACTTTGCTTGTATGCTATGTTGGATTTACTTTACATTGAGTGCTTTTGTTTGCCATCAATGTAATTTTTCCCTTTCCTTTTCCAATTTGAAATACCCAATAGAAAACTCTCAAATTGTGGACTAACAACTTGGATCAATATATTTATTCACTTGGATCAATTTAAAAGACCTTGAACTTATATGCGTTGTTTTAATTTTGGTGATTGTTTTGACTTTTGAGCTCTATTTACATGTAATAACCTCCAAACGACTACAAGCCTTCAACTTAGATTAATTTTGTAGTTCTGTTTTGGCATAGTGAGTTTTATAGCTTTGTTTGATCATTAAACTACTCAAAGACCTAGTAAAGTTACTAGATTTAGGTTACTTGTTCTGTTTTAGCATAATAGATTAATTAAATTGTTTAGTGATGATGAATTGCAAAGTTCTTGATTGTTAAGTGACGTCTAATTATTAGTAAGTTCTATTTACAAGTGATTTAATAAACTCTAAGTGCTCTCTGCGAAGTGCTCCTATTAAGTCATTGAAACTTTTTTTTGGGGGCTAAATTTGGTTACACGGAACATATGAAGTGCTCCATGTGAAGATTTAGTTTAATGCTAATTTTAAATTTGTCATTGATGATTGTGGTGGGATGTAATAAGTAAGTACTTTTTTTTCATTAAAAGGTTTTGTAGGGAGCTCTATCCCTTGTATGTCACTTATAGTTCAACTAGTCACTTAACAAAGAAAAGACAGTGGACCTCTAATGTATGAAATCTGAGTACAACATAAAAGCAAGCAACACTTCCACGATGGCAAGGATAAGACTTATTACATGTATTGTAATATAGGTCCTTGATGCATGTTCTAGCAAACAGAATTTGGTGATTCTAACATTAGCTAGTTTATTAGTGCTAGGCGTTTGATATGGAAGTATGATTGAATGTTTGAACTATGATTTGCTTGTTTGAGATTCTAGACTTTGTACTTTGTGGCATGTTGTAAGGATGATAGGAGTAACTTGAGTGAGTTAACTATAATGCTCGTAAGACAACTTAATGTATAGTTGATTATGTATTTGCTTCTTTGTGATCTTCCTCATGTTTCATGGGTGAATTCAGTAAGTAATTTTTGTACTTTTTTTAATCTTTACAATTAGGGCTAGCAAAAATTCGTCCAACTCGATTATTCGAACTTGTCCAACCCGAAAAAAATCAAGTACGATAACAAAATTTCTATCCGAATTTAAAATTCGAACAACCATTCATGTTAGAATTTAAATCCGGGTTGGGTTTGAGTTTGGGCATTCGAGTTCAGATTGTTCGGATTTTGGAACCATTTCGAATTCGAATAAATTCGGACAATCAGACAATCAGATAATTAGGTTTATGTGTTCTTTTGGTCCAAATTCTCTATAAACTTTTATAAAAACCACATCGGACAATTGGGTTTAGACAATGAAAAATCGGGTTTGGATTTGGTCACACAAAATTTTGGCCACAATGTCTAAAAACCATATCACAAATTCGGATATCCAGACATCGGACATTCGGTTCTGCGTCTAAGCCTAATCAAAGTATCTAATTTATAGTATAACAGGGTTCGGGTATAAAGGTTTTATCCGAATGTTCGATTTATGCGAACTCAAATTGACCCGGGCCAGAATTTTTACCAGCCCTATTTACAATAGGTATTTTGTGCTCTCACATGAGGGCAACCACATTCCGACAATACAGTTAGTCACTATTATGGACTTATGGATGTATAAATAGCTAATTTTTTTACTTATTTTTTAATCAATTTTAAGCCTAGAAGCATATTTCGGGTTATCGTCATGAAATAGCTAAGATGAATTCAATATGCATCAGCATAACTTGAGCATCCATGGTCAATTTGATTGCCCAAGAGAACAGTAATTAGTAAGGAAGACGTTCTCAACCTGCTAGGTTTACCTGAAACCCGCAAAATTCGAATATTGTTACCCAAACTTGAAATATACCCGACCCGTATTTACCCGAAATCAAAATAAACTAGACTTGTATTTTACCCATCCATCCAAATTGACAAGTCTGATTGTCACATATTCCTGCAGCAAGTTACAAAACTACAAATAAGAGTTACTTGTGAAACACTTTTTTATAATTTATTCTTTTCGTTGGTAAATAAGATTGATAAAAAGGATAGATTGGTAAGAATTACGAAGGATTAGAAAAGATTAGGAATATTTTTTTTTGGGGGGGGGGGGGGGGGGTATGTCTGCTAAGGACTGGTAAGCATGGGGAAGAGGTGGGAAATGTTTTTTAAGTAGTGAGAATAAATGGAAAAAATGGTAAGGATTGAGAAGGATCGGAATGAGTTGATAAATGTTTATTTGCCAACTAAATGAAACAGGCTCTTATGGTGAACTTTTAAAAGATTTGAGATGACTAATAATATGCTTTAAAACAATTTTTAAATTCGAGGGCAACTAATAGTATATCTAATAATGATTTTATCACAATCACTTATAAATAAACTATTAGTCAATCTAATTATTATTAAAAATAATCATAAAAGTTTTGATACTATAATTATATCTTATGTGAGATAGTCTCATACAGGATTTAGGATGCATTTGGAAAAACTCTAGGGTACATCTTGGTTGTTCAATGGTTGCACTAGCGTTGAGTTGTAGCTATGTGAATAAGCTAGTTGAGTGTTTGGTAATTACTTATTACATTAACTTTATTAGAATAAATGAGCAGCCTTTTTGCTTCATCTATTACTTTATATATAAAGTGCATCCAATAATGAAGAACTTTCTTTTGTTTTAATTTTAGATTTTTTATTTTGTTTACTTGAGTTTTTGTTTTTTTGGAGGTAGGGCAGGTCATCCAACTTTATTTGCATGGACAGACACTCTTACTTGACTCAGTGGAAGCGATATATTTCTTTTATGCAATGAGAGTCTTTGTTAGATCTAGTAAAACTAACCCGAGACCTGAAATTCGACCCGAATGACCCGGATCCATAACCGACCTGACATCCAAAATATGCTCACCTGAAAGTGGACCCGAAATTCGAATTGACTCAAATCAAATCATACCTATAACACCCCAAATGCACATAATCCACTGTTTACATTCTCTCTATTAATTTTATCAATCAGAAGTGATAATCCAAAGATCGGGCGTTACCTTCGTCCAAAAAGGACAAGACTTGGCTTATAAATAATAAACATAACTAAGCTGAATATTGCTTACCACCACAACACATTCACACAATCACAAACCATCAAAACCATACATAAACAATTTCCAGTATCTCGAAGTTTACACCAAAATATAGTAACTCTTTGCACAGTATATAGTTCTAATATCAAAATATTTCATAATACATTAATAAAAACATTTCAGCACTAGTACACCATTGTTCCTTTCAAACTTTCTCGCTTACTTATCTTTTTCAGTAGGCCTGCTAGCCTGAGGGCGATTCAGTGAGCATTTGCCTAAAACAAAACTGAAAATATTTCGAACTGTGAGCCGAAACTTAGTACATCCATTTCTGTATTGTTAAATGTTCATTGAAAAATCGGGTGGGCCCATATTGCAATTCATTCTAATTTAAAGTAGGAAATGAGATGAATATAAAATTGTGTTGTCAATTATCATCTGATAGTGAACCCCTGGTAACTGCTACGATCTAAAGATAGGTGTACACCTGCCAAGTTGATCGGGGGACCTAGTCTAAAGCCGTACGGGTAACTAAAGGGCAATATCTTATAACTGATAGCTGATGAGGCCACTAATTATGTGACAAATTAATGATTAAATTGATTCATTGATGTACTTACCAAAACACTATAATTTTGATAAATACGTGCTGATTCTAAAGATACAGACTATGAACATGCTTAGTACTTTTAATGAAATTTCACTGAGTATGATTATATACAAAAGGTGAGGAAATGATAGATTGGCCCTGATTCTACGCAAAAATATCATTATAGGAACATATCGTTAGCAAATGTTTTTACTTTCATAATTGACAGTTTTAGTTAAGAAAAGTAAAGGTTTAACAGGAGTTAAAATAAATAACTTGTAACTTAATCTTCCGACCTCAGCTTGAGACCTATTCCCCATATAGAAAGCTTAGAAAGTTCCGTGAAACTTTTCATTTACCAAGCAAAACATAATTCCCACAATGGGGTTCCCAAAATTGGGCTAGAACACAAGTGTGCCAGTTTAGGTCTATCCTGCGCAGTTCGAACAAAATGGCTACAACATTTTCAACAGAACTCGGATTAAAGTGATTCAAAAGGCATTTGAAACATAACTCACTTATCTATCTACCCACCAAAAATCACAATTTTTCAATGGCCCAAACAGTACCTGTTTATTTGCAAAATCACCCCTGTTTTTAGTCTGTTCACAGCCACACTATTTTTGTTTTCCCCCTTCTTTTCATATAATTCCCCATCTAAAATCACTCCTTAAAATCAAATAGTAAAGCCTTAGTTCTTCTCATCACCCTAAAAAGCCATATCACTCAATTTCACTTCATAATCATCTATCAAATTTTTAATTCTTCTCTTTCTCAAACCCTCTCAAAACACATCCATGACCTTGCTTATTTGCATAAATAAGCAAAATGATCCTTTAGAATGAATTGGGTAAATTCCCATACTCCACCCCTTTTTCAAGAATCAGACCAAATCATTTTTTTCCAAGTTAAAAGACACATCAAAGATTCATTTTACGTCCAAGTATAAACAAATAACATGCCTGATACCAAAAGAAGGCTAAACTATGCATAATCATTAAAACCCTATCTTATGTTCAACTTGGAATCACCTTTAACTCATTCAAAATCACACCAATACCACCATAATCATTTATGATTCTAAAGATTGCCAAACAAACACAAAACAATCCATGAACATCACTTAAGCTTAAGTTTGCATGATCATAAACCATCTCAACTCCTACATACTCTCAAGCTTCACCAATAATCAAAACATACAAAAATAACTCTTATTTTATCAAAACAACATGATCAACAATCAAAAATAACAAAACATAAATCAAAACCAAAAATTCAAAGAAACAATGTTAGGGTTACTCACTTTGATGCCTAGAAGAGAGGTGGAAGAAGTGGTTGATAAGGGTGGGGGTTGAGAGGGGATGGTGGCTGAGCTAGTGGTGTGGACTGGTGGCAATGCTTGCTTCAGTGAGGGGCTGGTGATGTAGAACAGCAGCAAGCAAAGGGGTGGGGGGCAACCGACTATGGAGGAGAGAGAAGGGGGAGATGGGTTTGTGATATTTTCCTTTTACTAGGCTAGAAATGATTAAAAAAAACACTTGGCTGCATTTTAATCCCCAAAAGTAGCTTATACTAATTATGTTTTAGGCATAATCAAAAGGGAATTAGCTAAATTAAATACATAACTTGTTGGGCCCTGTTTGGGCTTATACAATTTGGGCCCACAAAGCAAAATACCTCTTTGAAATCAAATTTTTTCGTAGCTCAGGCTAAAATATTTGGATCGTTATGAACAATAATTTAATCTTTTGAAACATTTTGTTGGGGCTGCCTATTAACTCACCCGAAATATCACAATTAAAAAACCAAATTGCAAACTGGGGCCCAATGAATTTTTTCCCACCTGGATGATTAAATGCGATAAATAAATATGAGAAAATCATTAACTTAAGGTAATTAAATAAATAAACATGATTTAGGGTTGAGCTATTACAGCCTTCCCCCCTTAAAGAGTTTCGTGCTCGAAACTTATGACCTTTACCATGTCATACAAAGTTACCTCAAATAAATGTGGGTACTTGGCTTTCATTTCATCTTCGGTCTCCCAAGTGGCTTCTTGGAAGGTATGGTTTGTGACCACTGCTGCAAGCGCATGGGTAGTCATAGTATAGATAAAAGATATCGTTCCTCAGGGACTAATGTAACCTATTAAGTCTAGTCTATAAGAATATACTAAGGAAAATTCTAATTCAAATAGTTTCAATTTAATACCTTCCAATTCACTAATTTTTAAATCAATTGAGGGAACATGCCTAGGAATTTATGTAGTTATGAAAAGTGATTGGATCAAAACGACAAACATGTGCTTTTTCTCTAATCGGTTAATCTTGGCCTATTCTTTCGAAATCAACCAAATTTGCCTAAACTAAGCAAAAGTCGTTGTTTCGAACTAATTTGTTTTAATTCAAGTTAAACATCTTCGATTACTTTCTAGTCCTCCTAACATGCAAATCTCTCTTTCGAGACGACGTTATGTTAGATTTAATCAAGCAGTCCAACAATGAAATGTCACCTTTCATTTTTTCACCCGATGTTTCAAGTGTGCAAGCAAACTTTGGCTAAAAATCTACTCACAACATGATAAGCATTTGATAGCATGAAATTAAATCAATCTTAAAAATAAGCACAATTCTTTAGATTAAAACATAATCCAACAACACTTTCATAAACTACTACATCCTAGACAAAAACTAAACTACTCACGATGATTAAGGATTAAACAACTAACCAATATTTTGCGAAATCTGAGTGGAAGGGTTAGACTGAGAATAGCCTTCAACCAAGGGCTTCAAATTGCCTCAAGATCAAACACTCACGCTCAAGTTTACTCATTAATACAAATACCAAACTAAAATCTAAGCCAAAGAGAACAAAAATTTGAGAAAGAGAATAAACTATGCTACTCTATATTCCTATGTCAAGGAAGAGTCAAAGATGAAAGAAACATGAGACTAAATTGATAAATAGCCTCTAAAAGCTCAAAATCTCACGGGGCATCTATCAATGTCAAAACTAGCTCATTAGTAAACATATGCCAAAATTCGTGTAAAGACTCATGGGGTAAATCAATTTGCATCCAACATGTGGTCAAACATGGAGATCATTTTAAAAACTCATTCGCAAACATTTTTATGCACAATTTGAGCGAATCAAAGGATTAAACTAAACTAAAGAAGTCTACCAAATCTAAAAAGATCATCATCGGAGGATTTTTTTAAATCTTTTTTTTATTATTCTTTATTTTGTGTTTTCTTATGCATGCTCACAGTAACAATGCAAACTAAAATGCAAAGGAAACTAATAAAGGAAAAACTAAAATGCAACCTAGAATGAAAAGAAAACTAAATGTACAACTAAACAAAACTAAAACTTAAATCAAAACTCTAAAAACTACTATTAACTACATATACAAGGCACAATCACACCAAACCAAAATAGGCATCAGACACCAAATATAACGACTAACTCCCCCATGTTTGAATTATACGTTGCCCTCAATGTGGGCATACAATAGAAAAAGGGAAGGGGTAGCACAGAGTAATTGAAAGGAGGTGGAGGTGGAGGATGGAGTGGTTGGCCATAAGAGATATGCTAATCCTAAAAGGTCTCTAGACATGCCTTATAGTCCTGGAAATACTATGTATGGGTAGCAAGCATCCCACGAAGCTCATCGTGGTGCTCTTGGATAAAGTGCCGAAGAGCGGCATTCTCAAAGGCAATAAATGCTCGAAGGGAAACTTGCTCCTCTTGAATGGATCTAAGGGTGTCTTGGAGGTCGGTATAGTCAGGATGGGTGGTTGAAAAAAGAACTAGGTCCTGCTTGACTAGCATGAGGGGCTGGATGATGAGGTACGGTTCGAACAACCTCATCATCACCAGATACTCAATAAAGGTTAGCCCTGTGAAGTAAGGTGGCTCGATC
Organism: Carnegiea gigantea; assembly: GCA_029747015.1. Classification (NCBI taxonomy): domain Eukaryota; kingdom Viridiplantae; phylum Streptophyta; class Magnoliopsida; order Caryophyllales; family Cactaceae; genus Carnegiea; species Carnegiea gigantea. The sequence continues at coordinate 16,904 of JAKOGI010001630.1, forward strand.
GACGCTGGGAAGCGCTAAAAGCCGGCCCCTAGGGTAAATCCAACATAAACGCCGAGCTTCAACTTTACAAAAGTTCATAATTTCAAAAGCAGCTTGACTAAGCCGCTCAAACCCAGAAACTCTATCCTCAAGATAGGACTCAACACCCAAAAATCTAGCAATAGTAGTCACAATCTTACCTATAACTATCCTACTTTTAGTGCTAATAGCAGCACTATGTATTGCCTGGCTAAAACGGAACTTAGGTTAAGCTGGACACCATCAAGCATATATGGCAAAAAGTACAACTCAGATAATCTCAGGACATTCAGACTATCATCCCGAGCAAAAAGGGAACAAGCCAAGATACATTGTGCTACTTTGATGCAAGGATTCCTTATATGAGTGCACTTCGATGAACTAGTGTTGTACCTAATACTTCCCAAAAGTTCATCCCAAAATGCATTCGAATTAAATTCGCGGGGGACTTAGCGGTTCGGTAAATCCATACTAGGTGGAAAACCGAAGATATTGTTAAAGGTACCTGAGTTCAGTTTATGAAATTGACCCTGCAAATAAAACGATATGTATCCAGCTTGACATTGAGGTCCTCTAGTGATCTCAACATGGAGTGTACTTAAAACTTCTAGGGTCAAGTCCCGATATGTATACTCTTTGATTTCCAAAAAGTGTCCCATACCACCTCTTATAAATAACCATCTAATATCATCTAACATTCCTAACCGAGCTAACAGTTCCTCATCATAATATCTAATTGCTACAATCATGCGTTCATTCAAGCAATTGTATCTAGCAACATGATCAGGATGTGTCAAACCAAGAGGGTGAAGAATGTTACCTCTAGCACGCGGGTTTCGGGATGTCCTTTGAGGTTGAGGTGGTGCTCGGCTTGAAGAACCAACCTCCTTGGTGCTCCTTTGTCTTTTAGTTGGTGCCATTGTTGCAAAAACCAAAGCAAAAATCAAAACTAAAAACTAAATAAGAAAATTTGAAGAAGAAAATGAAGAAATTTAGTAGAAAGAAGAAGAATAAGAGAGAGAAAAAGATAGGTATGGTGGATGAGTGAAGTGAGATGAATTTGAAGATGTAACACCCCCAACCCCTAGGCCTAGGAGCGTTACATTCTCCTAACTTCTTACTTAACTTTCGGGGCAAAACAGATAGAGTTTTTCCTAAGAACTGACCATTTCCAGGCTAAAAGCCATACAATAAATCCCTGCAATCAACGGAAGCGCATAACATTCTAAAATAAGCTCAACGGCTACACGCCGGAGTTCATAGCTCAACGGGCAACTCGCTCGGAGTACATCAAACAATATAATTCATTAATAAAGGAGAAATGAAAGTTACAACTCAACGTTTCACACAACCGGAGTACTGGGGTTTATATTCCAAAACGTAGCTAATTTCAGCTAAAAAGGACAATTGACTAATTAGATGATTGACACAAATGGCCATATAGAGCGACTCCTAAACCAAATACATTACATAAAACTAGAATACTTGTTTACATACATTAACAACTAAGAATACATTCTATAACATCATCAACCAGCAAGACCACTTCACTGTGAGCACAGATGACTCCCCTTTAAGCGAGACTAGCTTCCATTTGACATAAATGTGTCGACTTCGGCCTGTCGCAAAGAAAATCTGGGGAAAAAGGGGAAAGAGCAGTGGGATGAGCAACCACATGCTCAGTAAGTATTCCCTACCCCTTAAAACCAAAACCGTTGCAGGCGGTAATATCTTTAATAGTCACATATCACGTATTCTTACTTTATTATCATATTAGGCAGTCATAGTCCTTAAAGAAGGATCACTATCTATAAATCTCATTCTAACCACTCAAACCCATTTCTAGATCCCTGAATGACTAAATTCCTTTACTAACAAGCAGTTAAACACATAAGCAAGCAACGAGGCTAAGCATAGAACTTCCTTTCATAGGTTATGTGATATAATTCGTGATGTATGCTTTATCTATCTAATTCATCATACGAGATGCTTAAACACATGAAGTAGAGATTATGTAAGGAGCTTTATTTAGCTAAACATGCACATTCAAACTCATATGCTCGATGCATTACAAGGATATGGCTATGCCGTACTTGAAATTTCATTCACACTGCACTTAGATTCTTAATCACATAATATGCACAAAAATCTTTCTTTCTTTTCTGAAAACACTTTACTCAGTCTCTTTAGGCTCATAAAAACTCTTTTCTTAGCCTCTTTAGCCTTATAAAGCTCTTTTCTTAGGCTCTTTGAGGCTCATACTCTTAAAAGAATATCTTTTGTTTTGGTCCTATAATGACCCTTAAAAACTTTCTTTCTGAAATACTTAAAAAGGCGAAACGCCTACTGCTTTTCTTACTTATTAAGAAATTACTCTGGGTATAAGATCATCATAATAGGCTGGTTGGGTGAGATCTATTCTCAACCCCTAGTGAGACTATCGCTCACGCTACGCTCTTACTCCCAGGATGGCAACTAACTTCTAGACCTTAACCTTCGTCAGGGTCTCTAGGGCTTCTCACCACTGGGATTGCTCCCTAGGCTAGGGATTCTGCCCTTCAAGCAGGTTCACTCCCATCTTATTGTCTCTATGTACAATATCTTAGTCAATTTAAAGCGCATGGCCATAACGGCTAATAAGTTTGCTGCTTCTCACAGCGAAATCCTTTTTCATAAAACGTACTCTCTTTTTATTTAAATTCCTTAGGGAATCCCCCCTTCAAGTGAGTTCACTCCCAAAACTGTATTTGTATAGTTAAAATAGGCCATCATTTGCTAATAGTTATGGCTACTATTAGTTACAAACATGAAAACTTCCTTTTCCAAACTCACCTTCGCTCGTAAGATGAAACTTAATGACGTAAAAGGGAAGAGAGTTTGCACGTAACACATTCAAACACTTCATAATCATTTCAACAGAATAAGCCACACATGACCTCGCAATCAACACGATTGTGGTTAAACATAACCCAGACTCCCTCCTCACACAACACCGACCACAAAGAACCTCAAAATTCTCAATAGTTCATCCTCAAGCCATCCGACTACCAACTCGGTTTTCAATTCCATAGTCATAGCATATTATCATAAAAGTCAAATGAAATAGCTACGTATAAACTTACCGAGCGAGCAACAACCATCCAGCAGCTCGATACAACATATATACATACATACATATATATATATATATATATATATATATATATATAGTATATATATATATATATATATATATATATATATATTGCATTAACTTGAAATAACGCTTAACGAACCAACTTAAACTAATGAAAGCATGAACCTTATCACATTCGTATTTTACAACAGAGGGTAACATGTCATTTTCAAGCATAGCTTTTACGAGCTTAACAAGCATCAATTACAAGCACGCATAGGTTGTTTCGAAGCTACTTATAAGCATGAGTTCATTAAACTAACCTATTTCGATTCAAAGCATTATTAGGTTAATTCGAAGCTACTAATCAGATATAAATTAACTAATTATTCAAGCATCGATTCTAAGAGCTCACATATCATTTCGAAGTTCCTATTCAAGCATGAATTAACTAATTATACAAGTATCGATTCTAAATGCTCGCATATCATTTCGAAGCTACTATTCAGGCGTGAATTAACTAATTATACAAGTATCGATTCTAAATGCTCGTATATCATTTCGAAGCTACTTTTCAGGTATGAATTAACTAATTATACAAGTATTAATTCAGAACATGTTTAGCTCGCTTCCAGGGTTACTTTTAAGCATGAACCAAGCCACTTAGCATGCATCAAATATAGGCATTCTTATTTCATCTCGAAGTCGTTTTCAAGCATAAATTAGTTAACTTATTGGGCATTGATTCGAAGTATTCATATATTATTTTGAAGCTACTTACATGCATGTATTAACTAAACTAACATATATCGATTCGAAGCCATTTTCAAGCATTAAGGAACTAAACTAACTTATACCAATCCGAAGCATTATTAGGTTATTTTGAAGTTACTTTCAGGCATCAAATGACTAAAGTAACATGCATCTAATTGAACTGAATTTAGCTGAAACAGAGCATGCTTAAACAGTCATCTTGTTCTTATTTAATCTAACTAATCTTAACTGGCATGCAACATCATTTGAGAGCTAAAATCTTTTTGAATTTACTAATACTTAGGAGGCGAGAAATACCCGCCTCGATTCCATACTAGAGGACCCGATTATGCGCTTTTGGGACTTGATTTGAAAGCTTCAAACTAGAGATTCGACCTTTCTCTGCTGCCTTGCCCAAACTCACGTGAACAAACCCCATTTCACGCCTAATCCCTGCAATTCGAACCCCAAATTCACCCTAAATGCGTACTTACTGACTTGAAATTATGGGAGATGCTTGTGCTGTGAATTCAACCCTAATTTATAGAGGAATTGGAGTGGGTAAAGACAGGGGAGGAATTGGAGTGGGAAAAGACAGGGTTGCATGGCTGAGCTTCATCGCGCAATTAGAGCTTCGAATCGCCTCCAATTTAACCATACACATGGCGGAACCCTTCGAATTTTCACCCAGATTTCATAGCTAAAGGTTTGTTTGATGATGGAGAGGTGAAATATGAGGATTTTCGAGCTGGGTTGAGCCGAAAATCGGGAGTTTTGAGAGCTTGGGCCACGTCTGTAATGAAGGAGAGAATGGGGAGGAAAAAGGAGCGCAAAGAGGAGAGAGAGAGTGATGCATCTGGGGGGGTCGCGTGGCGAGGAAGGAGAAAGGTGGTCATGTGCAAGATTACTAAAATGCCCCTCCCTTTCTCCTTCTTTATATTTTTATTCCAAGCTGCTTAGGAAACGGTACCGCTAACTTAGTTCGCGTCCCAAACTGTAAATTCAATAATCGATAATCTGACTATTCATTGATTATTCATTCCCAAATATATCTAGGTTCGATTTAATAAACATTGAACTATATTTAAGGTTGACAACCTAATCGTATGCGGAAAATGACTAAATTAAACTATCGACACAATTTAGCACGAATTAAATTTCAAAACTACTACTACTACTACTACTACTACTACTACTACTACTAATAATAATAATAATAATAATAATTCTCTTTTTAATAAAATTATCACTTAAGCAAGCACATTGATAATAATTTAACTTATATAGTTGATAAAAATACGAATTTTATAATGTAGAAGGTAAGACAGCCAGGTTAACGTAAAATAAAGAAGGCAGGTCTTACATTCTTCCCCCTTTAAAAGAATTTCGTCCTCGAAATTCTAAAGCTAAGTTTAGTCATACCTAGAATGTATGCACACAAACTATGATCTACATGGTAGGTTTTCAAAAGGTTTCATTTTGCAATCACTACATCTTTTAAATCAAAAGAAAATGGCTTATGGTATCTAGTCTCCTCCTCGCCAATCCTTTTCAAGCGTCTACTCACTCTATTTAGGTGCCGAGAGCAAATCGCATTGAAGAGGGGCAAATGAATTGGCATGGAAATCATATTGAGCTTGTTTTGAAAATGAACATAGACCTCTAAATATCTAGACTCAATTCGCATAGTAGACAGTAACTCTATGCATATGCACCTATGGGTGGGTATCTGAAGGTGTGACAACTAGGAGAATGACATATCAAGGTTATATACTAGTAGTCTCATTCTAAAACATGAATTCAAGTCACTTTTAAGGTTACAATGGTCAACTCAGAGATTCCTATAACACATTAGAATAATAAGAATGTCACATAGTACCACATAGCATCATTTAAGCATAATAGCATCGCATTGTATCAACAATTCAACATCTTTAAGTCTAGGAATTATAAGTAACATGAAATCAGCTAATGTACATATGGCAAGCAATTTACAAAACAAAAGCATATGTGACCCACATTCCTATCCTCTTACACCATTTCCAACTAATCTTTAGGCATTTCATTCATGGCAACTTAGACATGACATGTCAAGGTCGTATGAAGGGGGTTAACTTAATCAGGTTCGTTTGAAAACATAAAGGTATTAAATCAAACTAAAGTTAAATTATTAACTGAAAAGTTACCACATCACTCTAAGGTAGCAGAGACATCAAATCATGTCACGTTGACAATGAAGAAAATTAAAGTAGCACTAGAGACCACATTGGCATCACGACGGGCTAACAGCAAAGCACTGAAGGTTAGGAATTCAAGAATAGCATGAACTAGCATAACATGTCGATAAGAACAACTTTGAGAAGGAAATGCTAGGGCAAGAATGTAAGTTGATGGTTTTGACGGTGGTGAGGCTTTTCCTAAAGTTCCCACTTTGAGACCGATCGTCCCTTAAGTCATAGGTTCGTGCAAATGAATGGGTATGCTCCTGGACGAGTCCTGGGGCCTATGGCTTGTGGGCCTATATGCTTCCGCTGCACTACTCTGATCAAACATATGAGGGCAATAATATGTAAATGCAGGTTTCTAGGGTCGTCTCATCATGCTTCAAATACGGGCGCGTGTAGTTACTTAGCTATAACATGGAACCATAGAAGTCACGAAATGCAAACTATGAGTCAGTGGTCATGTCATACTATGAATTACAAAACTTGTATTATCTGAATGATCAAGTCATATACTAGACCAATTTAAGTCAACCAAACACCAAGAAGTGCAACAACTTATTCATAAAACACATAACTAGTCATGACCTAATTCCTATAGTGCATTAATGACCACACATAATAGACGTGAGTGGCCATATATATATGATGACATGACACTACCATGCTACTTTCTTACACATGAGATACATATGTCTATTGACGTAAATTACGTAAATGTAGCTCTATTGTCATCTAGTCAGTTATTACATGCATCGGGTTCAACTAATCCAACTATAACACGAGAAAACAGTATTGAAGGGCTGTAAATGATGATCCAAGAGTCATGTTGTAAAACTAACTACATAAATCAAATCGCTCTAACTAATACAGTCCCATATTTAATCAAATTCAAGTCAAGCAATTGCAGAAGCTTTTTGTTGGCATTTGTCCACAAACACATTGATGGCCGCATACAACAATCCTATCTATAGGCACTCTTATGGTCTCACACAGCACATGACACCATAATAAATCTTTAAGACATGCAGACCCATGGGTTGTCACATAGAAAGAACACCTAGACGTGTATATATGAGTGCAATCCCCCCTTGTAACTTATGGTCAATGGCATGCCCCAAACCCCATCCAATTTAGGAAAGATCGGTATCTAGTGGCTAGGATTGTTTGAGTATGGTTGACATCAATGGCCTTATAGGTACGCGTTAAGGTCTTATGAGGTACACCTATCCTACAGATGATCATAGGAGTCTTATTGTAGGTCGCTTACCTTAGTAGAGATCATCTATTATGTACAATTTCAAAGCCTACTAGGTTCTTTCTCCCTTGCGCTTTCTAGGTGTATCAGGGTTCATTCCAACCAAAACATTATCACTCCATTCCCGAATGACAATTCATATAATATAAATCAAGTAATGCACTGTTTTGGTAATAATGTCAAGGAAGGAAAACAATAGGCATATTTACGCAATGTTCCCAAGATTCTACCACTAGCATTTAGTCTCTCAAGTATACATATGAAAGTAGCCCCTGATATACTCAGAATTCAGAGTTCGAAAATGAAAGGTACCATTTAATAGGATTATCAATCATAACAACTAATCTCCAATCATTCCTTTCCTAATTCGCTATGAACGGCTCAATGGATGTACACATCTTAGCACGTACACAGTTATAAGCAACATTCTGACACACATAAGGACATGTACTTGTGAACCTAAACTCCCTCGTCATCACTAATGGAAAGCTAATCCTTTGGTGTGAAGTAAAACTTGACTCGATAGTCATAACGGTATCAACATTTCAAAATCCTGAGTTTCAAAGATGAAAAAAAAAATAGCTTATCGATTTTGAGTCTCTTCGTTTTTTTTAATAGGAGGATGGTTCAACTGATTCTAGCTCTTTTCCTACCAACCATTGAGTGCATCTGCTCACTCCATTATTGGACTCGAGGAGCAAATCGTACTTAAGAGGCAAGAATGAGCTCCCAGTTAAACATTCTCAGTTGTTTGAGTTCAAACCAAGTGCACTTGAAAGTCTTGATCTAAACGCCAAGGTGTATAACCCAAACAACTTTCAATTGAGCTAACACTTAACTTGTTCACGAGAGCGCAAGTCGCTCGGCTCATATCCTAGTAAATAGTTCACTCATTCAATTAATGAGCCCACTCGAGCCGCACCTAACTAGCTAAACGCACTAGCGTTCACATAAGACTCACGTTTGCACATAAGACAGGCACGTATCACGTTGTCGTGAATGCGTTCCTAGGCAACTATATGAGATGCAAGACTTAGGTCGCGGCCTATGGTCACATGACCTTGCTCTGATCCTATCACTGTAACACCCCGACCCTAGGGTCAGGAACGTTACGTTTTCCTAACTTGTTACTTAACTTTCGGGGCAAAACGGACAGAATTTTCCTAAAAACTGACAATAGTTAACAGTTTAGTCCTGGACAATGGCGCCAAAAAACTTGACCACTACCGCAAGCGTATGGGTAGTCGTAGTATAGATAAAAGATATCCTTCCTCAGACTAATGTAACTTATCGAGTCTTGTCTATCAGAATATGCTAAGTAAAATTCTAATTCAAATAGTTTCGATTTAACAACTTCCAATTCACTAATTTTTAAAAAGGGAACATGCCAAGGAATTTATGTAGTTATGAAAAGTGATTTGATCAAAGTGACAAACATGTGCTTTTTCTCTAATCGGTTAATCTCGAGGAATTGCAATCTATCCAAGAATCTAGCCTATTCTTTCGAAATCAACCAAATTTACCTAAACTAAGCAAAAGTTGTTCTTTCGAACTAATTTATCGTAATCCAAGTTAAACACCTTCAATTACTTTCTACTCCTCCTAACATGAAAATCTCTCTTTTGAGATGACGTTATGTCAGGTTTTATCAAGCAGTCCAACAATCAAATGTCACCTTTCAGTTTTTCACCCGATTGTTTCAAGTGTGTAAACAAACTTTGGCCAAAAATCTACTCACAACATGATAATCACTTGATAGAATGAAATCAAATCAATCTTGAAAATAAGCACAATTCTTTAGATTAAAACATGATCTAACAACACTTTTATAAACTAATAAATCCTAGACAAAAATTAAACTACTCACGTATGATTAAGGATTAAACAATGAACCAAGGTTTTGTGAAATCTAAGCGGAAGGGCTTGATTGAGAATAGCCTTCAACTGAGGGCTTCAAACTGGCTCAAGATCAAACACTCAAACTTAAGTTTACTTACTAATACAAATACCAAACTAAAATCTAAATTTGAGAAAGAGAATAAACTAGGCTACTTTATATTCCTATATATCTCTCTGCCCTACTACTGCCTGAATGAAGCCCTTTTGTAGGAGAGCTCGGACATTTTTAGCCACACAGCCGAAGGAAAATGATGAGGTAACAATTTCTCTATTCACCACGGTTTGTGGCAGACACCAAGGTTGGATCTTGGTATAGGCTGGAACCGATTTTCTACTCTTTTCTTGCTCCTCAGGTATAGCATCACATGCATGTCCACAGGGCAGGTCAAAATACATCTATTAAGGGTCAAATACTGGGTAAAAAGGCCTAAGATCTTGCAAATCACATCAAACAACCATACCCAAGCATAAATTGAGAATATGAGTATAAATAGTAACATTAAGCACATAATTCTCCTAAAAATGAAACAAAATAGCCCTAAAATGATGTATACATTAAGCACTTATCAGTTTGTCCAAAGCACCTTGACTAGAAGTGTCTACTTGTTAAGCAGCTGCTTAATCCTATGATCTAGTATTTGCACTAGACGCTCTTCATATGCTAGATCCCCAGTAATCTCAATAGGTTCAGATAGGATGGTGTGGTCCGGGTCTGTAATATACTTCCTGAGCTGAGAGATGTGAAACACATTATGCACGTGTTCAAGTTTTACTGGTAAAACTAGACAATAAGCTACGAGATTCAACTTTTCAATGATTTCATAGGGTCGAATATATCTTGGACTCAATTTACCTCGTATTCCAAACCTCTTGATACCTTTGGTTGGCGAAACTTTCAAAAAAACTTTATCATCTACTTGAAAGTCCAGAGGACTCCTTCTTTTTTCAGCAGAACTCTTTTGCCAACTTTGGGCAGCTTAATATGCTCTCGAATTCTTCTTATTGTTTCAACAATTTCCTGGATCATTTTAGGGCCTTTGATCAATGTCTCGTCTAAGTCTCTCTAGCACAGCGGGATTCTATATTTTCTCCCGTATAAAGCCTCAAATGAGGCTATTTTGATGGTGGACTGGTAGCTATTGTTATAAGAAAACTCCATCAATAGTAAATCATCTTCCCATTTCCCTTGGAACTCCAATACATAAGCTCTTAGCATGTCTTCTAGAATTCGATTCACTATTTCGGTTTGCTTATCTACTTTAAGATGATAAGAGCTGCTAAAGTTCAATTTTATCCCAAAGGCTTTTTGAAGTGCTTGTAAAAAACGGGCTTGGAATCTTTAATCGCCATATGATACTATGTCCAAGGGAATCCCGTGTAGTCGGACTATCTCTTTAACATACAGTTGGGCTAGTTTTTCAATCCCCCAGGTATCCCTAATTGGCAGAAAATGGGCGGACTTGGTAAGTCCATCAACTATGACCTAGATCGTATTCTTCTTCGAAGCAGAAAGGGGTAAACCCATAACAAAGTCCATTGAGATCAAATACCACTTCCAAGTGGGAAAGGTCACGGATGCTCTGCTTTAATCTTTTGGCAGGTTAGACACTTGTCTACATATTCTGCAATCTCCTTCTTCATATTATTCCACCAGAAGTATTATCTTAGGTCTCTGTACATCTTGGTGCCTCCTGGATGGACCGAGTAGAGAGTATTATGGGCCTCCTCTACAATCTATTTCCTCAATTCCTCATTTTTGGGGACGCATAGGCAATTCTGGAAACACAGGGTCCTATCCTCATGTATTACAAACCCAGGAGACTTTCCTTTGTCTAACTTTTGCTTTATTTTTTGGAGTTCAGGATCACTTCCCTAGTTCACCCGAATTTCCTTCACTATGGAAGGTTGTAAGGTAAGTGCTGATAATTAAACATTTGCTTGCCTATAGGACACTAGTTGAATTCCCAAGTCCTCAAGCTCTCTCAAGAGACTCAACCGAGTAATCATCACAGTGTTTGAGCTATGTTGCGTTTTCCTACTCAGAGCATCTGCTACAACATTTGCTTTTCCTAGGTGATATTGATTCTGCAAATCATAATCCTTAAGCAACTCAAGCCAATGCTGTTGTATCAAGTTGAGCTCCTTTTGGGTGAAAATACACTTCAGACTTTGATGGTCAGTATAGATCTTGCATGATCCCCCATATAGGTAATGTCTCCAAATTTTCAGTGCAAAGACCAGAGCTGCTAACTCCAGGTCATGGGAAGGTAATTTTTCTCATAAGGCTTAAGTTGTTGAGAGGCATAAGCTACTAGTTTGTCTTCCGGCATTAGAACACACCCCAAACCGTTCTTCTACACATCACTATAAATGGTATACCCCTTACCCTCTACTGGTAGCATTAGGATTAGGGCGATAGTTAATTGCTACCTTAGCTCCTGAAAAGCTCTCTCACACTTCTCTATCCACTCAAATTTATTCATTTTCTTTAACAAATTGGTCAGTGGCAAAGCTATTTTCAAAAAGTCCTTAATGAACCTTTAATAATAGCCCGCTAAACCCAGAAAGCTTCTAATCTCAGTGACATTGGTAGGTCTTGACCATTCCGTGATTGCCTTCACCTTCTAGGGGTCAACTTTAATTTCTTCTTTTATAACCACATGTCCAAAAGAATACCACTTCTTCCAACCAAAATTCACACTTCTTTAATTTGCCATAGAGCTGATGCTCCCTCAGGGTCTGTAACACTATCCTCAAATGATCAGCATCTTCCTCCCTATACTTAGAATAGACAAGAATGTCATTAATGAACACCACTACAAACGTGTCTAAATAGAGTTTGAACTCTATTCATAAGATCCATGAAGGGTGCGGGGGCATTAGTGAGGCCAAACGGCATCACTGTAAACTCATAGTGACCGTACCTAGTCCTAAACACAGTCACGGGGATGTCTTTAGGTTTAATCCTAAGTTAATGGTACCTTGACCTCAGATTAATATTAGAGAAGACTCCTGCTCCTTGCAGTTGATCAAACAAGTCATCTATTCATGGTAAGGGTATTTGTTTTTTTATGGTGATCTTATTCAGCTCCCTGTAGTCAATACATAATCTTAAGGTTCCATTCTTTTTCTTTACGAATAACACTGGGGCACCCTATGGTGACACACTTAGTTTGATAAATCCCTTCTATAACAGCTCATCTAACTGGATCTTCAGTTCTTTAAGTTCAGTTGGGACCATACGATATGGGCTTTGGAGATAGGTTAGGCAGTAGGGATTAACTTAATTCCAAAATCAATTTTCCTCTGTGGGGCTAGTCCTGGTAACTCCTCACGAAAAATATCTTCAAATTCGCAAACTACAGGAATATTTTTGCTTTCTTTTCTGTTGTTTGGGTGTCAATAGCATAACACCAATATGCAATATACCCCTGACATAATAGCTTACTTGTTTTCATAGCAGAAATCAAGAGACAATATTTTTCTTCTCTCTGCCCATAGAAACATACTTCTCTCCCTTTTTCATTCCTCAAAATAACCTCAACATCTTCACAATCAATCTTGGCCCCATAAGTGTGCAACCAATTCATTCCCAAAATGATGTCAAATCGGATAGATCAAATTGAGTCAAATCTCTAGAGAAGGTAGTTCCACAAATGGTGATGGGAACAAGTTTATAGGAGATAGGACACTCAAACACAGAATCATTAGGTAGCTTAATCATATAATTGGTTTTCATCCTCCTACCCTCAAGGTTCAATTGCGTGGCAGATCAGGTGGATATAAATAAATGAGTAGCATCCGAATCAAATAATGCACAAAATGGCTTTGAGTTTGAAAAGAGAGTTCCAGTGACTACTATACCAGAGGTGGCAGTTTCCTTCTTACTCATTACATATACTATACCTGTCTTACTGCTGTAGGCCTTGGAGGTAGGGCCCTTTAGCGTGGTAGGGCCAAGGGTTTTACTGCACCATTTTCTACAGCCTTCAATCTTCGGGGGCATGCAGCGATGTGGTGTTCAGGGCTTCCACACCACATGCACTTATTGGTTCCTACTTGGCATTCAGGGGTAGTGTGATTTATTCTTCCATATTTCCTACAGGGCTCTGCTGAGCCTGCAGGACGACTCTTCGAAGGAGCGGGAGAAGGTTTCTTCTGGTTCACACTCTCACTTGGAGTTCCTCGCTTAAACCCTTTTCTCTTTTGGTTGATCGCGTTTAGGGCCCTCAACTTTGCCTTTGCTCGCTCCACTTCAGCGACTTGTTTACATAACTTTTGGTAAGTTAAGATTGGTTACCTAGCTAGTTGATTTTGAATGTAGAAGGTCAAACCCCCTTCAAAACTCCTCATCTAAACCTTTTAGATGACATAAATTTGGGAATAAACCTGGATAATTTTGTAAATTTACTGGCATACTGCATTATAATCATATTACCACTCATCTTCAGCTCTATAAACTCTTTCTCCTTTTGCTTTTAGACCAAAACTATGTAAAATTTTGCCCTCAACTTTTCCAGGAACTTACTCTAAGTGAATTCAGGCCCTACAAGCCTACCCTTAACAGTGTTCCACCAAATATCAGCTTCACCAGTCAAATAATAGGTCCCAATGTTTACTTTCTTTTCTTCTGGAACCTCTACTATTATAAAAATTTTCTCCATTCCCCTTACCCATTCCTCTAATACTACTGGATCATAATTTTCGTCATACATTTTAGGGTCGTGTCGTGCTACCATATCTGCTAATTTATCATCTTTAAGAGAGGCTTCTGTAGGTACTTGGGGAATCCGCTTCATCTGTTCAGCTGCTAAGGTCGGCCAGTAGTTCGTATTCCCAATGTTGTCAGCTAACTCAAGGGGAATTGGTGGCATTTTGTCAAAATTTGATGGCACATGACATGAGGCTTGTTCGCCCGATCCCTTGCCATGGCCCAAGCTATCCCTTATATGAGTCTCCGCATTGTTTTGCACTAATTCAGACATTCTAATGATACATTCAACGAAACAATTCAATCACTGGAATATCTCAACATATAAGATAAGCATGCCCAACAAATACATTTGATATGGTTTAAATATTATTTAAAACAAAACCCAAGCTTCATTATATCATTCCATAACTACTTGTTTATATACATGGCTGCTTGCTTATATACATGATCAACAAAAGTATATCATATCTAACTAACTAAGTAAGATAAGCTCTATCTCCTACCCAAAACACTAACTAGCCCCTTAGACACTAAATCCGTCACATGCCTAAAAAGAGAAATAGACCATGTCACCACGGTTGGAAGGATTTAACTGACTATATATAATGTCATATGCTCCACAAAATGCAACTATCCAACCCGACCATGCTATATATATGCGGGGCTCAAAATGTAACCTACTCAGATCAACACCTAAAATAACGTAATGATCCCTAGATGGATCGTAATCGAGGTCAGACTCATCCTCAGGCTCCATGCCTGAGTCGAAGCTACTATCTGATGCTCCTGGCTCTATCTCATCGACCTCCTGATCCTCCTGCTGCTTTCCCACTACCTCATCAATCTCCTAATCAATCGGCTGCTCCTTCACTACCTCATTAATCTCCTGATCCTCCTCTGGATCATCCTCATCCTCTAGATGGTCATCGAGACCCCCCATGGCTCGTCATCTGGACTAAGTACCATGATCTCTAGTGTGTTAGGGAGATCCACCACTACATGAACCTCCCCAGGACTATCGGGCATCTGAGGAGTGCCCAGAGCGAGTAGCGATAGCGGTCCCTATGCCAGTAGGGGTGGTGTAGGAGGGGGATGTGCCTAGTGTAAAGGAAAAACGTGCTAAAAGGTCTCTATGGTGATTCCCCCTCTGCTCGAACTCTTCCCGCAGTATCAACTCTGAGGTGATCATAGCCCAAGCCCCCTGGATCTGGAATCTAGGTCCATCCCAACATGGGTTCCCCGTCATCATGAAATGATGATAACAAAGTCTAAACTCGACCTATGGGGACCATAACAATCTACATGCACGAACCGTGATGTTGTGAAACTCGGAGAAAGGGTCCTGTGCATGAGCTATCATGCTGGCATGCAACAATGAAATATGGGCAGCCACAGATGTACTAGGTATCATATTAACTGCATAAGGATCCATCTAGCAATGAAAACACAAATGAGGGGCATGTGGAAGATCAGCAATATACATTTCTAGTATCACAAGTCTCTAATAATATAAAATATCTATTATTAATAAACATTCTCACCCTTCTATATCTAAACTCCATATCCATATCCTATCGAGAAGATCAAAACATGTCTCTCATACCAAATCTTGAACGCCCAGAATGCACATAATGCATCCTTTGCATTCTCTCCATTGATTTTATCAATTAGAAGTGATAACCCAAAGATCAGGTCATTACTGCCGTCTAAAAAGGACAAGGGTTGGCTTATAAATAATAAACATAACTAAGCTGAACATTGCTTACCATCACAAGACATTCACACAATCACAAACCATCAAAACCATACATAAACAGTTTCCAGTATCTCAAAGTTTACACCAAAATATAGTAACTCTTTGCACAGTATATAGTTCTAACATCATAATATTTCACAATACAGTGCCCAAAATATTTCAGCACTAATACACCACTGCTCCTTTTAGACTTTCTCGCTCACTTATCTTCTTCAGTCTGCCTGCTAGCCTGAGGGCGATTCATTAAGCATTTCCCTAAAACAAAACATGAAAACATTTTGAACTGTGAGCCGAAACTTAGTACATCCATTTCTGTATTATTAAATATTCATTGAAAAACAGAGTGGGCCTGTATTGCAACTCGTTTTAATTTAAAATAGGGAATGCGATGACTATTAAACTGCATTACTAATTATTATCTAATAGGGAACACCTAGTAACTGTTACGATATGAAGATGGGTGTGCACCTGCCAAGTCGATCTGGAGACCTGGCCTAAAGCCACACGGGTAACTGAAGGGTAATACCCTATAACTGATACCTGATGGAGTCATTAATTATGTGACAAATCAATGACTAAACTGATTCATTGATGTACTTACCAAAATATTATAATTTTGATAAATACGTGCTGATTCTAAAGATATAGATAACGAACATACCTAGTACTTTTAATGAAATTTCACTAAGTATGATAATGCATAAATGGGGAGAAAATAATAGATTAGGCCCTGATTCTATGCAAAAATATCATTAAAGGAACATATCGTTAGCAAATGTTTTTACTTTCATAATCGATAGTTTTAGTTAAGAAAAGTAAAGGTTTAATAGGAGTTAAAATAAATAACTCATAACTTAATCTCCTGAACTTAGCTTGAGACCTAATTTCCCCATATAGAAAGCTTAAAAAGTTTTGCAAAACTTTCATTCAATAAGCGAAACATAATTCCCACAATAAGGTTCCCAAAATTGGGGTAGAACACAAATGTGCCAGTTTAGGTCAGTCATATGCAGTCCAAATAAAACAGCCATAACGTTTTCCTTAGAATTTGGATTAAAACGATTCAAAAGGCATTTGAAACATAACGCACTTATCTATCAACACACCAAAAATCACAATTGTTTGATGTCCCAGACAGTACTAGTTTATTTGCAAAGTCACCCCTGTTTTCAGTCTGTTTACAGCCACGCTGTTTTTATTTCCCCCCTTCTTTTCATATAATTCCCCATCTAAAATCACTCCTTAAAATCATATAGTAAAGCCTTGGCCCTTATAATCACCATAAAAAGCCATATTACTCAATTTCACTCCATAATCACCCACATCAAATTTTCAATTCTTCTCTTTCTCAAACCCTCTCAAAACACATCCATGATCTTACTTATTTGCGTAAATGAGCAAAATGATCCTTTAGAATCAATTGGGTAAATTCCCATACTCCACCCCCTTTTCAAGAATCACACCAAATCATTTTTTTCCAAGTTAAAAAACACATCAAAGATTCATTTTACGTCCAAGTATAAACAAATAACATGCTTAATACCAAAAGAAGGCTAAACCATGCATAATCATTAAAGATTCACCTTTAACTCATTCAAAATCACATCAACACCGCCATAATCATTTATGATTCTAAAGATTGCTAAAACAAATATAAAACAATCCATAACCATCACTTAAGCTTAAGCTTGCATGATCATAAACCATCTTAACTCCCACATACTCTCAAGCTTCACCAACAATCAAAACACCAAAATAACTCTTATTTCTGTCAAAACGACATGATCAACCATCAAAAATATCAAAACAAGAATCAACACCAAAAATCCAAAGAAACAAAGTTAGGGTTACTCACTTTGATTCCTAGAAGAGAGGTGGAAGAATTGGTTGATGAGGGTGGGGGTTGAGAGGGGATGTTGGTTGAGCTGGTGGTGGTGGACTAATGGTGCTGGCTGCTTCGGTGAGGGGTTGGTGGCATAGAACAGCAGCAAGCAAAGGGGAGGGAGGCAGTTGGCTATGGAGAAAAGAGAAGGGGGAGGTGGGTTTGTGATATTTTCCTTTTATGAGGCTAGAGATGATTAAAAAAAAAAAAAAAAAAATACTTGGCTGCGCAAGTATTTTAATACCAAAAAGTAGCTTTTACTAATTATGTTTTAGGAATAATCAAAAGGGAATTAGCTAAATCAAATACATAACTTGTTGGGCCTTATTTGGGCTTATACAATTTGGGCTCGCTAAGCAAAATACCTCTCTGAAATCAAAATTTTGCATAGCTCAGGATAAAATATTTGGGTCGTTATGGGCATGATAGTTTAATCTTTTGAAACATTTTGTTAGGGCCGTCTATCAATTTACCCAACATGTCACTATAAAAAAAAAGCCGAACTTCAAACTGGGGCCCAAATGAATTTTTCCTCACCGGGATGATTAAATGCGATAAATAAATATGAGAAAATAACTAATATGAGGTAATTAAATAAATGAACATGATTTAGGATTGGGTTATTACAATACTCGACCCAAAATTTATGAGAAAGTTGCTTATTTTTACATGATAAGCTTATTGGATCAAAAATCAATTGGCTCGAAGTGAACCCAAACCGAAGTTCACCCGACCCGAACCGAATCGACTCGAAATATCACTTAACCTGAAATACGACCTAACCCAAACTTAACCCAACCTGTACTCGAACCGAATGACCAGTTTACTATGTCTACTCTTGGTTAGCCTCTTGCTCCTCTAACTACTCTTTAAGACGTCTACGTATCATCAACTATACACATGCTAATGTCCCGGACCCGTGCCCAAACTGAAAGGGGCTAGCAAAGGGGATAAACATGCAATACAAGGGTAGGCTATTTGGCTAGAATATCTGTAGAAAGAATGCCTCTATATATCATCAACTATTCACATGCTAACGTAGTTTTGAACAACAGTCTAGGAAAGTTCTAGAGATGTAATATGAAAGAGCCACAAATATGAAAAACATGAGACTAGATATAGTACATTAGTCCAAATAAGGCTCAAAGTCTCACGGCATATCTACTAAAGTCTTAGTTGGCTTATAAAATGAGTGTCATGTATCAACATTAGTGCTAAAGACTCCAATGGATAAGATAGTTCTCAATCAAGACAAGGGTCAAAACAAGAAATATTCACAAAGCCTTCAAACATTTTAGCACCAAAAGGGATTACGTCAAAAGTTACTTAAACTCATGAAAGCTATTGTGCTTAAAGAATTATCATTGGAGATTATCTCAAACCAATTCATACCATCCTTCCATACAATCCTATATGCAAATCTAAAATGCAACACACATTGCAAAAGAGACGAAACCTAAACCTACATGCTCTAACTAGAATGCAAGGTAAAACCCAAAATAAAAACATGAAAATACCCTTCCCCTATGCTTAGATAAAGCGTTATTAAAAGGAAATAAACAAGGAGAAGGGAATGATGAAACAACATAGAACAATCTCACCAAGTTAGGTGCTGGATGCACCTAAGCTAAGGCCTCCTAATAAATGGGGCACATAGAGCATCAGCCACTCCATCATAACTTCAAGACTTAGCTCATTGAAATCAGATGCACTCAAAACACACAGGAGCTTATCAAACTCCTGGGACCATAATTTAGAAAATACAACGTAAGAGGCAATAACCAAAATTACACTAAAGACTATGAGTATCCTCTTAACCTTAGAAAAATCATAGGAAGGATTAAAGAATGTAGTCCATATGATTTTCTTAGGTAAGTCCTATAGGCATACACAATAAGCATCCATTGAGGGATCATACCCTCTCAAGTTACCTAGGGACGTATAACCATTAACACTTCCACCAAGCATACTAAACATGTTATTCTCATAGCCAAGTCCACAGTAGCATCATAAATCATAGGATTACCAATGGATGCATCAATGTCATACTCAGGGGAAGGAGAGGGTTAGAAGACTAAACATGTTGTTCTCATAACCAAGGTTAGGAGACTCTTCATGTACAAACACATCACTTGACCCCTCCAAAGGAGTCTTAACTAGATTTACACCTTATCTAAAGTATCTTCTGACATGAAACATACAACAACACCAAAAGGCTCACCCATCTTGAGCCCCGTGCACTGAGCTAAAGGGAAGGATGAATCGGGTAAAATTAAGACAACATCAGTATTGTCCACGGGTGATACAAAGTCAGGTTGAGCATAGCATACATAATAAGGACACGAATTTACCCACACAATAAGATCTAGCACAGAACGCACAAGGATCAGAGAATGAATATTCAGAAATACAACTAGGATTCTCAAACTCAAATGAATCCTAGGCAATCCATTTAAGTAAATACCATGCCTCATTAGCACTTTTACCATGCAAATCCTAATACTCTAAAAGAACACGGGTTTTACTATTCACAGCCTCAACAACAATGTCCAAAATTTTTCATTTACCCATACAATAACCACATTGAGTAAGAAAAGCATACAAACGCTTGAAATACCTTCAAAATAATTCATGCTCAAATTGAGAAAAATGGAAGTTTGTCATCGCCTTTTTCTTTTATCTTAAAAATTTTTATCTTTTTTTTAATTTTCATTTTTTTTCTTAGTTAAACCTATTGAGAAAAATCTAATATTCGACACTAGTTCCCGACAACGGCATCAAAAACTTTATAGGGCTTCAAGCGCACGGTGACATTGTAGCAAATGAAGGTCAATCCCATAGAGAGCAGGTTGATCTACTGGGCTTTATTCCCTTAAGATAGGCTAAGCAAATCAAAGTTTGAGATTTAAGATTAAACTATTCAACTATCTAATCTAACGAATAAGTAATAACGTAATTAAGTAAATCAAGCACCCACCCGATCTATGTATCAATCAAGAACTTTCTCCTCAATTGATTGTTTTAAAACCGACAATCAAAGTATCACATCCTTTTTTCAAGGTTAAGTAAAATACCTAAATTTAACTAATTACCATTTCTCAAGGGTTCTCAATTTGTTTAGGTTCATTAAACATGCGATTATCAAATTTGTGGTTTCTCAATTGGTGTGACTTTCTCAAAACTCCACACAATCGAGTCAAATCCCAGGATTCAAGTATTGAAGTTTACATTTCAGTTCTTCATCTAATACCTAAAACATGCAACAAAGTAATTAAGTTTCTTACAAGATAATAAACATCTAAGATTTGATAGAACAAGTCAATAGATTCCAAAATACCAAGGAGATCAACACAAGATTGGAGAAATTAACAACTATTTGAATAAACCCCAAGATCAAAACAACAAAACATAATCAAAACAACCAAACATAATCCTAAAATGAGAAAAGGGAAAAGAAGAGAAGAAAAGAGAAATGCTAAGCCAAATAACGCGCTTGAATCTATCGATTGCAAACCCGGCATGGAATCCTTACAGGTTCTTCACTTCAATTTGCTCTCTTCATCTAATCTAAATCTAAATCCTAATTTAGATGATGCATGTTGAATAGTAGAATGGAATATGATGCAAGAGAAGCAGTAAAAACCAACTTTTATCGCTGAAATAAAGTCTGCAAACCTGCAAAATGCCTAGAACTCAAAAAGCGGCGAAGAAAACTAGTAGATGATGCATGTTGAATAGTAGAATGGAATATGATGCAAGAGAAGCAGTAAAAACCAACTTTTATCGCTGAAATAAAGTCTGCAAACCTGCAAAATGCCTAGAACTCAAAAAGCGGCGAAGAAAACTAGCAGGTTTAGGGGAACACCATGGTCCATGGGGCCCACTATAGATAGGACGTGGTGGCTTCTGGCATGGCTATTCTCTCTTGTTCCTCCTGTAGCTTCTTCTTGGAGTGTCCTGGATTGTGGTTCTGACCATAATTGGTCCGTGTTGGGCATCTTTGGGCCTCTTTTGCTATCTTCTTTGATCCATAAGGCCTAAAAATCATCATTCTACTCATTGGCTCACAAAGTTAAAACTTGCAAACACTATTAAAACAAGCGAAACCAAGTGTAATAGTAGAAATAAGGGCATAAATCGTACAATTAAGCACACTAATGCCTAAAATGACTCCCAAACACTCAAATGATCCATGCCAATCATTCATCAGGGTTACATCTCAAACTCAAAATCAAGTATATGGCAACATCATCTCAACAAAAACTTTTGGCCATTCCCTAGCTAAAGCTTAGAAATAGTCTCTAATGAGCATGGGTCACATATATCAAATCCACATAATAAGAGTAGAAGATGCATAATCAGAACACTCAATCTCTTCTTAAAGTCAAATTCACCCAAAAACTTTCAAGTTAAATTTGCCTCATAATTTTTCATTTTGCTTTCCCCGACTTAAACCTTACATTGACCTCACTGTAGAAAACAATAATAAGGAAAAAGATGGAGAAAAGAGTAATATAACCTACTAGCACGGGGAAAGCACATGTAATGACACCCAAGGAGCCATCTCCAAATGAAGTTTTGAAATCATCACTACCCACAAAAGCCAAAACCAAGTGAAGTACTACATCTAGGACACAAATGACCCTTCTAACAAAAAAAAAAAAGGACGCAAACTCATGTACAAAGATTGGGTTGCCTCCCAATGAGCACTAAGTTTGTTGTCTTCAGCCAGACAAGGTCCCATCCACTAATCATAACAGACTTGGTCTATTGGATTGATAGGCTTAATCAAACCAAGTTTGATTTTGTTAGTCATTACAAGTTCAGACGTTGACCATTAACAGTAAGTACATGACTGTCCCAAGGATCCAAAATTTTGATTGCCGCAAAAAGAAACACTTGTTGGACAAGAAAAGGACCATCCCATCAAGATCTTAACTTGCTAGGAAATAGCTTAAGTTTAGAATTAAAATGTCAAACCTTTTGATTAGGTTTAAAAGATCTATGATAAATTATTTTATCATGAAAAGCTTTGGTATTGGCGGTTTAAATCTTAGCATCATAGGCTTGATTACGCAACTCATCTAATTCATTTAATTGAAGCCCGCAGTTAGAACCTGCTTGTTTGATGCCAAAATAGAAGTTTTAATAGCCCAAAAAGCATGGTGCTCCAATTCAACTAGCAAGTTGCAAGGCTTATCAAAAAGAAATTGATAAGGAGACGTCCTTATAGGAGTTTTATAAGTAGTACGATAGACACAAAGAGCAACATCTAATCTTAAAGACTAGTCCTTTCTATCAGGTCAAATCATTTTCTTAAGTATATACTTGATCTCATAATTAGACACCTCAACTTGACCACTAGCCTAAGGATAGTAGGGGGTAATGACTTTATGAGTCACAAAATATTTTCCAAGTACAGTGTCAAAAGACCAATGATAAAAGTGACTGCCTTTATCACTACATGTGGTCATTGGTTCTGGTAGCTAGAGCTTTCACCCACTTTAAGTCATCCTCAACAGCAACCAATATGTATATAAAGCTAAACGATAGTGGAAGGCGGCATTATATTACAAAGGAAAAGGGCATCTATGCATTCATAATGCTCATAAGAAAGACAGAAACGATGAGCATCATGAAACAAAGTAGGCTAACAAAACTCACTTTATAGGATTTTAACAGTTGTCCTACGACCTCCAAAATGACCATCATAAGCACAAGAATGATAAAAGATTAGGATCCTATGAATTTCACTCTTGGGGACATACCTACGAAATACTTGGTCTAGGCAATGTTTAAAAAGATAAGGATCTTTCTAATAGTAATGTCTCACTTATGAGAAGAACCTATCTTTCTCTTGTTTGGACTAGTGAGGAGGTATCCTTCTAGTGGCAAGGTAATCCACCATGTGAGTAGACCAAGGGAGAAGGGTATGTGACATAACAAATAGTTGCTTATTAAGAAAATGGTTGGAAAATCCAACTAAGTTATTAGTATACTTAGTAAAGATTCTAGACAGGTGGTCTGGAACTAAATTTTCATCAACTTTCCTATCTTTTATCTCAATGTCGAGCTCTTAGAGCAACAAAATCCATCTAATGAGTCTTAGTTTGGTGTCATCCTTAGACAACAGATATATTAATGTAGCATGATTAATAAACACAATCACTTTTGGACACAAAAAAGTATGGAAGAAATTTACCAAGCGTAAGTACTACAGCTAGCAACTCTTTTTTAGTAGTGGAATAATTCTTTTGAGCATCAGTTAGAGTTCTACTAGCATAGTATATGACAAGAGGCATTTTATTCATCCTTTGATCCAAAATAGCCCTAATGGCAAAATCAAATGCATCACACATAATCTCAAAAGGAAGAGGCCTCCACAGAAGACTCATCAAGCACAAAAGGAGCATCTTTAGAAAGGATGTTAGTAAGAGGCTTGGTCACTTTGCTAAAATCCTTAATAAATCTCCTATAGAAATCATCATGATTAAGGAATGATCTGACTTGCTTCACAGAAGTAGGAAGAGGTAAATTAGAAAGCTCAATTTCGTTTTTAGATACTTTGTGACCTAACACAATTCCTTCTTAGGCCATGCATTGACTCTTTTCCTAACTTAGGAAAAGATTCACTTTTTCACATTTTTTTAAAATAGTTGATAAATGATCAATACAGACATCAAAAGAAGAACTAAAAATAAACTAATCATCCATAAACATCTCCATGAAATTGTTAATATAGTTAAACAATATGGCCATTATGCATCTTTGAAATGTGAAAGCTGTATTACACAACCTGAAGGGCATCATCCTATAGACGAATGTACCTGATGGACATGTGAAGGTCGTTTTCTCTTGGTCTTCAAGATAAAACAAGTATTTGGTTGTAACCAGAATACCTATCTAGAAAATAGTAAAAACTTTGTCCAGTTAATTTTTCTAAAATTTGATCAATGAAAGGAAGGGAAAAACAGTCCTTTCTAGTGATCAAATTTAGTTTTCTACATATCCTCCACCTAGCGGTCCATCTAGTAAGAATTAGTTCACTATCATTATTCTTAATCACACTTATATTAGATTTCTTAGGAATAATTTGAACTGGACTAGCCCATTAACTATCAAAAATTAGGTTGATAATGCATGCATCCAAAAGCTTTACCACCTCTTTCTAGACAATTTCTTTCATTTATAGGTTCAACCTACGTTGCATTTGCCTAACAAGTTTGACATTGCCCTCTAAGTGAATTATGTTCATGTAAATAGTTGGACCTATTCCTTTCAAATTAGCAACCGACTACCCAACAGTACCATTATGATTAGATAAGACACGAATAAACTCTTTCTCTTAATCATAAGATAAAAAAGAAGATATAATGACAAGTAAGGTTCCTTTAGGGCCTAGAAACATATACTCAAGTGAATTAGGGAGAGGTTTTAACTCAAGTTTGGGTAGGGAGCTAATAGAAGATGACATAAGAGAACTAGCTAAATGTGGGAGAGGTTTATCAGTGGACACCCAAGAGGAAAACTCAAGATGAGGAATGAAACCCAGAGTAAAATCCATCTCATCTACTATACTTCCTAAGTCGAATAACCCTAAATCCCCATGGGAAAGACAAGTTCCTAACAGATCTTTATTTCGAATAGGAGTAAGACTTCTTTAATCATTTCATCAATCATATCAATGAAAATGCATTCAGATTCATCTTCAAACACAGATTAAGAAAAGTTTAAAAATGTTACGCCTAACCCTCATGTTCATAACTTAGATACCCATAACTCATGACCTACAATTAATGGTGGCATTAGCTATAGCTAGGAAAGGATGTAACAAAATAAGAGGGATCTGCTTAAAAGAATGACTGGGGTCCATGTCCAACATAACAAAGTCAACAGAAAAGAATCGTTTATCAATTTGAACCAAGAAATAATATACCAAGCCCTAGGAGTCCTCACTGACCAATCAGCAAGCTCCATGGTATAGTGAGAAGGTTTCAAGTCATCCAATCCTAAATCTAAGCAAACAGAATATGATATCAAATTAATACTAAAATCCAAATCCAAGAATGCCCTTTTAATTTTGTAATTACCAATATAACATCAAATAGTAGGAATACCAGGATCTTTAAACTTAGGCGGAGTGTCAAATTTCAAGATAGAGCTCACTTGTTCACTTAGAAGAACCTTTTTAGATTTGTCATCTTTAGATTTCCTTTAAAAGTCCACATATCTTTAAGGAACTTTGCATAAGTAGCGATCTATTTAATCGCTTCCAAAAGGAAAAATTGACTTTAACTTGCTTAAATGTCTCTAGAGCGTCATCTATCTGCTTGTCTTTCTTAAAACAAATGGTGCATCTAAAGCTTGGGAGTAAGGAACCCTTGGCTTGTAAAGTGATAAGAGGGTCAGACACAATAGGGGAAGGTAATGAGTCATCATCGTTTTTAGTTTTAAGGTCACTCTCAATGATCTTTAGCCTTTTATCATGTTTCGTGCCACTCATTTTATTATCTACTTGTTTTTCACTTCTAAGAACCATTATAGCTAACCTTTCAGTTTGGGAGGGCAGGTTAAATATGGGTTGGGTGTGTTAGGATTCAATCAAAATACAAGTTGGGGTAAAATACTGGCGGATATTTCGGTTTTATGGGTTTTTGGTCAACGCAATAGGTTTGGAGCGTCATTTTAGTGAGTTATTTCTCTTTTTATCAAAATCAAAACCTCAACATATTTATTACTTAAAATTATTTGTATTTAATAAACATACATTATAATTGTAATTTCTTAAAAGAATATAAAAAATATTCAAAATTGTCAATACGATATGTAAATGTCATGTATAAGTGGACAATAAGCCACATTTGGGTAGGTTGGCCTGTATATTAAAATATTAAAAATGATTCGGGTCATTCATGGGCCGATCCATGTAAAGCATGTTAACAGGTCAGAACGGTTCGACCCATTAGCAACCCATTTAATAATTCGATGTTTTGTTAATTAACTTATCATTACCTAATCAAATATACTTTACTAGTGGGTTGATCTTAACATGAACACAATTGGTCCATTATCCAGCACTGGCATCAAGTTCGAGACCAATTAGAAGGAAACCAAATGAAACAATATTACAGACACATAAGATATTACAATTATCTATTAGTTATGACATCAAAATTTGAGACTATAATAGAGTAATATTGTTTAAAATACGATGAGACATATTCACTTCACTAAGATTATAATGGTGTGATTTGCATATTTTTAATACTTGTCTTATTCTAGATTAATTTTCTTAAGACTAGATAGTTACTTCATGCCCATTTTCTAAAATTGTTCCATTTATAAATTGTATATGATGTTATTTTATGGGAATGAATTTAGGAAAGAATGAGTACCATCGTCTAATTTACGAGTGGATGTGATAATTATATAAGTCTCTCTAAATCGTTATAATAAAAAAACTATTATTGCTATTAAAGAAAAATAAACAAATACGGGTATAATATTTGGGTTGAGCAGACGGGTTTGGATTTTTGGGTCAGGTCAGTTTTTGCTAGGTCTAATTATAGCTTTCAATTGTTCAAATTGTTAGCCTTTAGGGTTCTGTATAAGATGACCTGGAAGTTATCCTTTTCTTTGGCTATGGGTAGTTACCCGAGTTGGGTTTATAATTTAGCTATAGATTATGAGTGGGAATCAACACCACACATTTTAGATTCAATTTCTTGGACCTTAGAGTTAGCATTTTTCACAACATAAGTCAAGGTGCAAAGAGCAGAAATTACCTTCTCTATACTAGAGCTCCGAGATGGAGCTTGATGAGAATTAGGATGAGCTTATGAAACCAGGAGGGGTGGGTCTGCTAGATTGGGCTTGTGGATTTTGAACATTCTGAGACCTCCATGAAAAATTAGGATGATTAATCCAACCATGATTATAAGAATTAGATTAAGGATTATTAGTTGGAGGAAATCTTTCAACAACATTTACTCATTTAGTCACACAGTCAAACTTACCAACACAAGGATAATCAAGGGAAGCATGCATTTAACTAGCACAAATTGAACACATATCTTGCATAGAAGTGGAATTAGGCACTTTGTTCATGCACAATAGTTGATCAACTTTCTTAGTTAAAGTTTTAACTTTACTAAAAAAGTTTACTGAATATGAAACCTCATAAATTCTCCCTCTACTTCCCAATTGTTTAGGCAAATTATAGTGTGAGGAAGTAGCATGCAAGTATGAATTTTCACTCAAATGTTCAAATAATTTCCAAGCCTCTTCAGGAATTCTATAGAAGAAGCTACCACAATAAGATGTATCAACCATCTGCCTATTATGCTCACCTAAGGCAGAATAGGAATTCTGAATGAGTTGCTACACAGGGACTTCATGGTGAGGACAATTTCATAATAACTCATTAAATGTTTCTCAATTTTCATGCAATTGCTCATTTTGATTTTATAAGAAAGTGGTTATGACCCATCTAAAAGCAATCAGTTTGCCAATAGTGAAAAACATTTTAAAGAACTCTTTTTATATTTGATCCCAAGTGGTGACGTTTGTCTTTGTATCCAACAAGCCTTAGCTTTATCTTTCAAAGAGAAAGGGAAAAAGTGCAAATAAAGAGCATCATCGGAGAAATTATTTAAAAACATAGTGGAATAAATCTCTAAAATGAATCGAGATGCTTCAAAGGATTTTCTAACTCTAGCCCATAAAATAACAGGAGCATTTGGATAAGGGAATGGTTAATCTTAAATGGCCCCATGGTAGTGGGCATTTGGGTTCTTGTAGTTGAATCATAATTGACAATGGTAAAGTACTCTTTAAGTTGCTTAGGTTATGGGTTTTGTTCTGTAGCCATCTTTTTCTTAGATTCATGTTTCTTAGTTCTTATCTTACTAAGAATGTTCAATTTCAGTATTATATTCTTCAAGATCTAAGAATAAAGAACATCTGCAGATGACCCCATAAACAACAAAACGGTGGCACACTTTTACCACTAGAATAATCAAACAAGAACCAATTTTTTTAGCCTTTTTTTAATTAACTAATGAAAAAGAAACATAATAAAAACAAAGAAAAATAATGAAAGAATAAAAGGAAAAATAAAATAAGAAATTACTAACCGTTCCCTGGTAAGGATGCCAAAAACTTGATGTAGTTTTTATGTTCATTTTTAAAAACTCTTTTTACTTACAAGTGCTTAAGGTTAGCTGTAGATTAGCAAGTATAGGGTGTAAATTCTACGAGAAATAATAGTAATTTCAAATTTAGTTTTTTTTCCTAATTAAAAAGAGTAATTCAAGACGAGTTCAATTATCAAACTAAATTGGAGAAACAAAAGTAAAGCAAATAAGTCAAGGGAATAAAGAGAAGCCAAATTAGAGAAACAACTAGGACTACAAATTTCACCAATGACGTAAATATTGAATTATAACTCAAATGGGAGTTTAGTTAGTATGTTATTCAACCTAAACTACAAGCATTAGGCCATAAATTATAAAAATAAATTATAATCATCATACGATATAATTTATCTGGTAGGGAGCATGAATGATTCAATTTAGACATAACTCATATAATTGCTAGCATTAATTATTCAACTGTAACAATTATAACTTTAGGCACAATTGCACAATATCATATTAGTCGACAAGGTCTAATTTCTAATTGAGATAGTAAAATAAACCATTGTAATCAACATGAATAAAAAATAGTAATAATATGCATAAATAATTTAGGATCAAATATAAACTCAAAATTATACAATATAAGAGACAAAAATACCCCCACACGAAATTGTTAAAACAATATTATTAATCAAGGACCCATCTTAATCATAGATGAGTAATTTAGCCAGCCATAGTTAGTGAAAACATCATTGATATTGATCTAGCCATATTCTCAATTAGTGGAATATTTTACTTCCTATGTCTAAATTTTGATGCTCAATTACACAAAACTATATAACTGAACACAAAATCTCTAATTTGACTCACAAATGAGGTAAGAAAAAAAGAAAAAAATAGCCAACAAAGCTTATTTTCTTCTAAATGCTAAAGCCCAAATGATTTTGTCTTACAACAAACTCTATAAAAAGGTGATAGATAGAAGATGAGAGAAAGGAAGAATTCGTGGATGACTGACGAATGATTTGACTCAACCCATGACCCCTTTTTATATTGAAAATTCAATGCCTCTTGGTGCCCAAAATTAATAGGGAAACTAATTTTGATTTAATCACCCAATAGTCCCTAGTCAAAAGAATTGAAGATCTTGGTAAAGAATTGCTTGGTCAAGTGCAACATTAATAATGGGAATTGGCATTGTGGATAATGTGCTTAGTTGGGATGCTTATCCACTGCAGAACAGGCCAAACAGTGGACAATGAAGAATGAGACTTAGCTAAGGCACGTAGGCATGCTCTATCATAATAATGGGCTTAGCCCACGTGCCTGGATTGGAAGTCTGGTGAGGTGCTAGCTACTGGGTGAGGGCTACTGGGCTAGCACTTGTATGTCTTCAATCAGGCTTCAGGCTTAGAAGAACAGGCCCAATGTGTGAGAACAAGAGAGAGAGCATGATGATGGAAGGTAGGTTGAGGCCACTTAGGCCAAGGACTACTGGGCACAGGCCCATGCGTGAGCTTAGAGGAAGAAGACATGAGGCTACCTAGACTTCTGACTCTTCAATTGGGCTTCATGAGACGAATCTACTAGATTGGCTTTCACATTGGTAAGCAAATAAGGGAGCTGGGCATGCTAATAAAGGCCCACTTGGTAAGCCATTGGGCTCTTCATGCGTTAGGCCAATAATTTCGCTCTCGAAAAAGATCGCGAAAAATTACTCGATTTTGAACCTAAATTTGAATATTCTTTCTCACTTGAAAATGATATAAAATAAACATTACTCACCCATAGAAACACATTTCAAAGACTCAAAAGTTGCTAAAATAGAGGGTATAATTGCACATAAAATATGCATTATCACTGCTAAGATGCCCAAAAAGTATAGGTTTAGTACAATCATCCCACTCCACAAGAACAAGGGTAATATATATGATTGCAATAATTATATAGGTATAAAACTGCTCATCCACACAATAAAGTTAGGGAAAAGGGTGATTGAGAGAAGATTACAAAAATTTTAATATTAGAGAACTAGTTTGGTTTTATGCTAGGTAGATCGACCATAGAGGCAGTTTATCTCCTTAGAAGGCTAATAGAATTGTATAAGGATAGGAAAAAAGATCTCTACATGGTATTCATGAACTTGAAGAAAGCTTATGATAGAGTTTCACATGAATTATTATAGGGATACTTGTAGAAGAAAGGAGTGTCACTTACATATATTCAAGTTGCTAAGGATATGTATGAGAGAGTTAAGACGAGTGTTAGGACACCAAGAGGGGTTACTAATGACTTTTTCATTGATATTGGCCTCCATTAAGGTTTTTGAAACACCCCAACCCCTAGGGCTAGAAGTATTAACGATTTCTTAATTCCTACTTAAATTCTGGGACAAAACGGATGGAGTTTTGCCTAAAAACTGACCATTTTCCAGGCTAGAAGCCTTACATTAGATCTCTCTGATGAATAGAAGTATAAAAGGACACTGAAATAAGCTCAAAGGCTACATGCCGGAGTTCATAATTCTACGCGCCACTCGCTCGGAGTACACCAAACGATATAGTTCATTAATAAAGCAGGAAATAAAAGATACAACTCGACGAATTATACATTCGGAGCACTGGGGTTTACATCCCATGTAATAGCCCGAGCTTAAATCATGTTTATTTATTTAATTAAGCCATGTTATTAATTTTTCACATTGATTTATCTCATTTAATCGTCCTGGTTAGG
Organism: Carnegiea gigantea; assembly: GCA_029747015.1. NCBI lineage: Eukaryota > Viridiplantae > Streptophyta > Magnoliopsida > Caryophyllales > Cactaceae > Carnegiea > Carnegiea gigantea. The sequence continues at coordinate 48,392 of JAKOGI010001630.1, forward strand.
CGAATTCGTTTTGGGCCCTACTTTGCAATTCAAGTTCATTTACATGACAATTTCAGGTGAATCGATATTAGTCCCTGGTAAATATGTGTAGGTGTTAAATTATTTTCATAATGTCATAAAAATGTAACTTTTAAGCATACAAAAACATTTGGGCCCAAATTTATTAAGTTTGGCCCAATTCATTTGGGCCCGAATTGCAGCCCGATTCATTTTGGACTGTAATAGCCCAACCCTAAATTATGTTTATTTATTTAATTACCTCATGTTAATGATTTTCTCAAATTGATTTATCACATTTAATCATTCCGGTGGGGAAAAATTTATTTGGGCCCCTACTTGGCAATTCGGGTTTTATTTATTTATTTAATTATTAACGAAAACTTTGGAAGAATTGGTAGTAGACCCTAACAAGTTTAATCTAAGTAATTTATTTTGTTTTGCGTAATGTTACAAAAATTTAAATTTGAGTACGCAAAAACGTTATCGTTACGAAGCGTTTTATTCCCGAATCAAACTTTCTTCGGCCCAATTTGAAGCCCAACATGTTTGCTTTCTTAACCTAACTAATTACCATGATTAAGCTTAATCAGGGTTACCTAAAAATCACCTTTCAAGATAAAAACTCAGCCAAGTTGTTAGACAAGTCCAAAAAATACAACCAAAATTCAAACCCATCTTCTCTGTCCTTTCTTTCTCTAACCAGGCCAACCCTCTCCCCCAACTGATTTTGGTGCTTTTTGGCCAGTTTTCGGCTAGCTTTGGGCTGCCTTTGACTTCCCCCGACACCCTAGCATCACTAGCTACCATCCTCCATCATCAAAACCACTAAACATTACCTCCATCTCTACTTTTATCAAGCTTAAAATGAGTAACCTTAATTTTGATCTTGTTGGTTTTGATTTTTATCTCAGTTTTGATTCTTATTTTGATTTTTTTGATTGTTGATCATGATGGTTTGATAAGAAATAAGAGTTATTTTGATGTTGATCATGGTAGAGTTGAGTTGGGAGTATGTTAGGGTTAGGGTTATTCATAATCGTGCAAGCTTTAAGTGGGAAGTCTGTTTTTCTTGGATTCTTGTGTTTGATTTAGTGGTTTTAATCTCTAATAATGTTATGAGGATGTTCTTGGTGATCTTAGATGAAGTAGAAGTTGGCCAAAAGTTAGGGTTTTATTGATTATGCAAGGGTTTAACCTTCCTTTGATAGCAAGCATGTTATTAGTGTATATTTGATTGAAAAATGATCTTTGATGTACATGATTTTGAAGTGAAATTGAGTGTGATAGTTTTTTATGGTGATGGGAAGGACCAAAACCTTGTTACATGACTTTAAGGTGTGATTTTGGATGGGGAATTGTGTGAAAGAAAGGAGAAAGCCTTGACAGTGAAGGCTGGAAATTTTCAGAAAATAGGGCAAGCTTTGTGATTAAACTAGTAATTATTGCCGCATTAAAAAATTATGATTTTGGTAGGTAGATAATTTAGTGTTAGCTTTTAGATGCCCTCTGAATCACCTTAATTCGAGTCTGTGCAAAAACTTATGACCGTTTTACCAGAGCTACGTAGGTTATACCAAAACTGACATACTTGTGTTCTAGTCCCATTTGGAGAACACTATAATGAGAATCATGATTAGTGTTCTAAATGAAAGTATTACGGGACTTCTTGATCTTTTCATATTGGGGTTTTATAGCTCAGGTCAGGGGTGAAAGTTATGAATTTTCTAAGGTGGACCTTGAATCGGTAACAATTTTGATTACACTTAGAAGCTTATTTGGTTTGGAAAACTAAGCTGTATGGTATGCGCTACAAAATTAAAGAAATGGGAAGATTGATAACTCAAGATCAATGTTTATTGGTCCAAACTAGTGTGTTTGAAGTTATTCTGAACCTACCACCAGTCTAATTGCATTCAAACATTTGTTATCCATCTCAGAAACATCAAAAACCCGTGATCAATTATACCTGTCAAAGTCTTTCTTTTATGATCTCAATTGTTCTAGCTTGATCAGCTTTACGGCAATGTTATTTCACTTTGAGTTAAATTACCCTAATTCATTTAGTTGTCAAATCATGTTGGCAGAACTTATCTTCTATTACATTATTTGAGTTATGGATGCCTTTTAATGAATTTCTATTACAATCACAAATCATTAAAGTCAATATTGTTAACTAATTACATATACCTATAATTATATTTCTTAATAGAAATCGAGACCGAATCTATCATTTTCCATTGTGCATAAGTATTATCAAGTGAGATTGAATTTTAAAGACTTCAGATACGTTCATTGTTTGTGTCTTTAGAAATTAGCACGTATTTATCAAAATTATAATGTTTTGATAAATACATCCATGAATCAGTTTAATCAGTGATTTATCATATAATTAGTGACTATATCAGTTATCAGTTACAGGGCATAGCCCTTCAGTTACTCGCACGGCTTCAGGCCAGGTCCCGATCGGCTTGGCAGGTGTACACCTATCTATAGATCATAACAGTTACAAGGGGTTCACTATCATATAATAAAAAGCAATGCAGTTTTACATTCATCTTATTCACTGTTTTAACTTAAAATGAATTGTAAAACAGGTGCCCAACTAATTCATGTAGTGATCATTTAACAATACAGGTATGCATGTACTGAGCTTCTGCTCACAGTTCGAAATGTTTTCATGTTTTGTTTTAGGAAAATGCTCAGTAAATCACCCTCATGCTAGCAATGCAACCGAAAAGTATGCTAGAGAGTCAGCAGAAGAGAATAAGTAAGTAAGGGAAACTTAGATGAATCAACAGTAATATTGACCATGCATACTTTGGAGCCGTATTTTGTAATCTTCAGTGCATGGAAGTGTAAGCTTTGTGGTGAATTGCTTTACTGTAGTGTATATACCATATGTTAGTTAATGAGTATGGTTGAAGTTATGCTTGACTATATTATCTCTAGTACACTTGCAACAAGCGTTGTCCTTTTGGGATGGCGGTAACGCCCCGATCATTGGGTTTATCAGTTGTGATTGAGAAAATTAGAATAATGATTGCAAACAGCAAAACATGCTTAATTAGGGGGCGTACTGATTTGGTATCAGAGCTAAGGTTTTAAGGGCTACTATGAACTATCAAGTATTTATGAGTTAGCTATTAAGGCGTGTATAAGTTATGTTAGACCAGTTAAATGAGCTATTAACTATCAGTTCACATGTATGGGCATATAAGGAGGAACTATTTCCATTTGGGTGATTTAATCATTTGGTAATATCCTAAGATTCGAGCATTAGCAAAGCAGAGTATGGAATCATTTGGGTGGCATGTTAGTAAGGCATGTTTTCATTTATTTGGGAGTTGTATTGTATGTTTTATTTATCTCACTTATTTAAATTTTTACAATTGTGCACTCTGAGTGTGTGACCCATTGAATTATGAACTCCGGTATGTGGCCGTTGAGCTATTAAAGTGTTTCTTTTTATTTCATGTATATATTATAAGGCTTTAAGCTGGGTTTTAGTCAGTTTTTAGGCGGAACTCTATCCGTTTTGCCCCAAGATTTGAGAGTTTTAGTGAGGTGTGTTAATATACCTAATCTTGGGTGCAGTGATGGTTGAAACTCGATGTGGGGATGCCATTTGCAACTTCTGAAGGGATTAATACAGTGTCAAGTTAAATGTAAACCTTTAGATGAGGAAATGCCTTGTGGGGCAATATATGTGAGGTGAACCAGTATGAAATGAATATTACAATGAGTGCTTATGTCTAGTGATAATAGTTAGTAGCTTATGGTGTGCTACTTGGCATTATATGGGTGGTACGAGTGAGATTAACCTTGAATTGTTCAGAGACATCATTTCTTTCACACTAACACTCTCTTGATTTGTAACGGAGTGTTTATGGAAAAAAAATCTCGTATGTGGTCTCTGCGGAGTCCTTTAAATACATCTGAGCAACCTTTCTTATAGGTGATCCAAACCCTGACAATCATAATCGTTTAATTCTTTGTTTCCATAGTGGAGCCTACAATGACCCTTGGCGTGCATTACTGTGTAATTTGCAGTTCTTCCTAAGCATATTTGACCCATTCTGCTTATAGTTCAGTCATCACTCTGTTCATATTTTTACAGTCACCTACTTTAACTCCTTGCTTCTATTTGGGCACTATTCATTATTGCTTGTAAAACCTTTGGTTGCTTCAGATCCAGTTATTGAGTACCCTTTTAGCAATTAAATGGATCCATATTGTTCGTGTTCCTATAGCACTGTAACGTCGTGTTGATATGCTACTCTATGGCTGTGACTGCATATCATTACTCAAGTTATTTTGGCAATCCTTTCTTTACTAATATAGCCTATCATATTAATGATGAACAACGATTTATGCTATTTCCATCTGCCAACAGTTTCGAAGTTTATATGCCTACCCAGGACTTCCATTTACAGCAGAATGTGTTATTAATGGATGCTGATGCCATCATGTTCAGTCATAGGACTGACTCCTTCATCTTGACGTATTGGCCTTTCAAACACCAGATGAATAAAATTTCCCTTCTGGTGGGGTTGACCCTCATATTCATCATTTTACTGAGCTGCAGGTACTGTATGACTTTTCAAATATCTCTTTGGTAATCTGTTAGATTTCTTCGCCTTCAGTACTTAATATTCCCTATCAACTTCATAACATCATTCATTTACTTTCCTATCATGACCATCATGAGTAAACCGCATGTCTTGTATATGCAGGTCATTTATATGCCTTACCTCTGTCATTAAGAATCTTCTTCCTTTCATTTATTCAGCTTACATGCCAGTCCTTTATAACCTATAAAGAAATACCTTTGCAAGAGTTCATGGTGTGGTTGCATCTCTTTACACTTTAGATTGGCCCCCTGTCATTTAAATTTACTGAGACCAGTAGGCAGTTGAATGTGTTATCTTTTATAAATATGCCTCTTAGTATTGCTGGAACCATATTCATTGGGCATTCAATCTAGTTTGATTGGAAGACCTTGTTATTATTATAGGGATGAACTGACTGTGTACTTATAGAAGATGACTTTTAAAGATCTCAAGGTTAGCTTGAGGAATGAGGAAACACTAGACGTGTGTTTCTATGGACTGAGGGAAGAAAAACCCTATTTTCGCCCTAATTGCACTGTGCGAGTAGGTGAGTTATTGTGTCAGTATTGCATTGAATATTAGTGATATGTAACCACACTCGGTATATACATATCCATAATTGTAGTTTATGAATTTAGAGACGTTTCATCTGAGGACCTTCAGGACTGTTTTCCCCCAAGAAACATTGATTTTTAGATCAACCTAGTTCAAGGTGCTCAATCCATTTTCAGAGCCCCTATCCTATGACCTCTAGTAGAGTTCAAAGAACTAAAGATTTAATAAGATGAGTTGTTACAGAAGGGAGTTATTTAACCAAGTGTGTCACTGTGGGAAACTCTAGTTTCATATGTGTGAAGAATGAAAGCAGAACCTTATGGTTGTGTATAGTGTACAAAGAGTTGAAGAAGATCACTATCAAAAACAAGTTTCCTATATCTTGAATAAATGATTTATAGGATTAACCGCCAACAACAGAAGTCTTTTTTAAGAATGATTTGAGGTCCGGATATCACACCTAAACCATACAACCATAGTTTATGTTTTGCAAGAATACCCTTTTATAGCAATTCTTGTAATTGTTTGCTTGTCTCATCTTCAAAACTTGATACTATCCAATGTTGTTTAATCTCCCTTATATTGCAACCCAATATTTCCTATTAGCATGATCTTCCATGCCTTTGCAAATCCATTGTTAAATGTGCAATACATTTTTGTTCGACCTTATATGGTTGTTAACATTCTAGTGCTCTCAACCTTCACCATCTTTATTTTATGATCATGAGTTCTAGTTCATTCCATTGAGAGTCGATTCACACATCTACCTTACATCTCATTTATTTATAATGATAAGCTTGTATAACTTGTTCTGAATTTATAATATAATTCAACTCTCATTGGTATGGGTGATTCCGATTGTCATAATCCCCTTACTCTCCTTAGTTTGAACTTCAACTCCCACACATATATCTTATATGCTCATAAATAAACTCCAGCTTTTCTGTTCAATCTTATTGCTCGACTTGAATTGGTTTCATATGAGTAATGACACGTTTCTAATGTCACTTGTTCAATCTATTTACTTATCCATTGGCACTTTGCTTGTCCAATCTATTAATCTATCCATTGCACTTTACTAGTTCAATCTATTGATCTATTTATTGCACTTGCAATTCTCACACCTATATCTTATATCCTCATAAGTAAACTTCAGTAATCCTTATTTAATCTTATTGTCATGCTTGATTTGGCTCCATATGAGCAAAGGCATGTTCCCACTGCAGCCTAGTCAATCCATTTATCTATTCATTAGACTTTGCTTGTTCAAGCTATTTATTTATCAATTGTACCTTGTTTATCTAATCTATTTCTCTATTTATTGTATTTTGTTTAGCCACTCCCTCGATTGCATTTAACTTGTCAATGATATCTAGAAAGTCACCCTATTGGAACTCCATTGCTGGCTATCTTGTTTTTAAATCATTAGCTAAACTCGAAGGTAACCGGGCCATCTATCTTCTTGGATAACTATGTATTGGATCCTTTATAATTAAAATTTATACACCATAATTCTTATGGTATTATGGTTCAGAATTCTGGATACACTCATGGTTATCTTTATTGTAACCAGCCCATGATAATCTCTCCTTTATTAGCCTTTTCAAGTCTTAGTGTTCATTTCTTTTGTATGCAATGATTCGCTTGGCTAACAATCCCATCGCTCTCATCCTTAATCACGGTCATTTCATCACCATTATCAACTAGGAGCAGATCCTTGAGTAGTCTAATGAGGGGTGATCATGTGGTGTATTAAGAATATCATATGATAACTTTTTCATAAGGGCATAATCTGAAGCAATGTCTATTTATATTTGAGTAAGCTAGAAGAAACATTGAGTAAAAGGTCAGAGCTAACCGAAGCAAGCATTAAGAGGGAAAAGTTTAAGTGCATGTTAAGGTGATACAAGGTCGATAATAGAGTTGTGCTGGCAAAACAAGGAAACAACCAAAGCCTTAGATGGGTTATAGAGTGTTTCAAAAGGCTTTTCTAGTCAAAAGTAGTAAAAGATCAACTATCCAAGGATAATTAAGGACTAGTTGCATTGGGCCTTATGATTTATTGAAAGGTTAGATCTTGTCACTTGTTGACTGCACCTACCTGGTGAACCCGGACACATACTTAACGTGTTTTATAACTCGTAATGGTACCAGAGCACTTATCAGGGTATACAACAGTTTCCATTAGTGAATAAGGTGATGAACTAGTAGTGAGCACCTCCTCACTAGTAACAAGGTTCTTTTCTTTCAAAGAGAATATCAATTTTAAACCCAAGTAATTACATTCATTAAAGCTAGTGTGTGAGAAGTATCCGGATCTGCTACTGAAACATGGACTTGAGCAGTTATACAATATGCATATACCTTTAATCCTAGAGCTTGTTGACTAGGTCGGCCTATATAACTCAAACACATGCATTACGTATTTTCTTACCTTATAACTCATGCAGTATATTTCAGATCTTGACCATGCTCTCTTAACTAGACCCATTGCAGTCACTGAGGGCCACGCGGTTGAAGAGCACGCAGTTCAGATAGTAGATCACAGGAATAAGTAGCTATTCACCAAGCATATACCTTTAATCAAAGTACATTGGCAAATCATACCTCCTCAGAATCCAGTTAGGGAAATCGAGGATGAGATGCAAGTCAAGTACGCATATCTATTTAAGATAAACTTGCATGTTTTGACAAAGTTGATAAGTTTCGAGGATGAAACTCTTTAAGGGGGGAAGTCTGTAATAGCCCAACCCTAAATCATGTTCATTTATTTAATTAAACCATGTTATTAATTTTTCACATTGATTTATCTCATTTAATTGGGCGAATTCGTTTTGGGCCTCACTTTGCAATTCGAGTTCATTTATGTGACAATTCGGGTGAATCGATATTAGCCCCCGGTAAATATGATTAGGTGTTAAATTATTTTCATAATATCACAAAAATTTATTTTTGAAGCATGCAAAAATATTTGGGCCCAAATTTATTAAGTTTGGCCCAATTCATTTGGGCTCGAATTGTGACCCGATTCATTTTGGACTATAGTAGCCCAACCTTCAATTATGTTTATTTATTTAATTACCTCATGTTAATGATTTTCTCAAATTTATTTATCGCATTTAATGATCCCGATAAGGAAAAATTTATTTAGGCCCTCACTTGGCAATTTGGGTTTTATTTATTTATTTAATTACTAATGAAAACTTTGGAAGAATTGATAGTAGGCCCTAACAAGTTTAATCTAAGTAATTTATTTTGTTTTCTTTAACATTATACAAATTTAAATTTGAGTACATAAAAACATTATCGCTATGAAGCGTTTTATTCCCGAATCCAACTTTCTTTGGCATAATTTGAAACCCACCATGTTTGCTTTCTTAACCTAACTAATTACCATGATTAAGCTTAACCATGGTTAGCTAAAAATCACTTTTGAAGATAAAAATTCAGCCAAGTTGTTAGACAAGTCAAAAAAAAAACCGACCAAAACTCAAAGCCGTCTTCACTCTCCTTTCTCTCTCTAACTAGGCCAGCCCACTCCCCTAGCTGATTTTGGTGTTTTCCAGCCAGTTTTTGGCCAGCTTTGGGCTGCCTCCTACTCCCTTTGACACCCTAGTATCACTAGCTACCATCCTCCATCATCAAGGCCACTAAACATCACCTCCATCTCTACTTTTATCAAGCTTGAAATGAGTAACCTTAATGTTGATCTTATTGGTTTTGATTTTTATCTTAGTTTTGATTCTTGTTTTGATGTTTTTGATTACTAATCATGATGTTTTGATAAAAAATAAGTGTTATTTTGATGTTGATCATGGTGGAGTTGAGTTGGGAGCATGTTAGGGTTAGGGTTATTCATAATCACGCAAGCTTTAAGTGGGAAGTTTGTTTTTCTTGGATTCTTGTATTTGATTTAGTAGTTTTAATCCCTAATAATGTTATAAGGATGTTCTTGATGATCTTGGATGAAGTGGAAGTTAGCTAAAAAGTTAGGGCTTTATTGATTATGCAAGGGTTTAACCTTCCTCTGATAGCATGCATGTTATTAGTGTTTATTTAATTGAAAAATGATCTTTGATGTACATTATTTTGGAGTGAAATTGAGTGTAATGGTTTTGTATAAGGATGGGAAGGACCAAAACCTTGTTATATGACTTTAAGGTGTGATTTTGGATGGGGTATTGTGTGAAAAGAAAGAAGAAAGCCTTGACAGTGAAGGCTGGAAATTTTCAGAAAACAGGGCAAGCTTTGCGATTAAACAGGTAATTATCGGCCCATTGAAAAATTACAATTTTTGGTGGATAGATAACTCAGTGCATTTTCCTTATGACGCCTTTTGAATTGGCTTAATATGAGCTCTGTGGAAAAAGTTATGGCTGTTTTACCAGAGCTACGCAGGTTAGACCAAAACCGACATACTTGTGCTCTAGTCCCATTTTGAGAATCCTACAAATGAGAATTGTGTTTGGTGTTCTAAATGAAAGTGTTGCAAGACTTCTTGATCTTTTCATATTGCAGTTTTATAGCTCAATTAGAGATCGGGGGTGAAAGTTATGAGTTTTCTAATATGGACCTTGAATCGGTAATAATTTTGATTGCACTTAGAAGCTTATTTGGTTTGGAGAACTAAGCTGTATAGTATGTGCTATGAAATTGAAGAAGTGGAGAGATTGATAGCTCAAGATCAGTGTTTATTGGTCCAAACTGGTGTGTTTGAAGTTATTCTGGACTTACCACCAGTCCAATTGCATTCAAACCTTTGTTATCCATCTCAGAAATATCAAAAACCTGTGATCGATTATACCCGTCAAAGTCTTTCTTTTATGATCTCAATTATTCTAACTTGATCAGTTTTATGCCAACATTATTTCACTTTGAGTTAAATTATCCTAATTCATTTAGTTTTCAAATCATGTTGGTAGAATTTATCTTCTATTGAATTATTTGAGTTATGGATGCCTTTTAATGAATTTCTATGACAATCACAAATTATTAAAGTCAACGTTGTTTACTAATTACATATATCTATAATTATATTTCTTAAATAGAAATTGGGGCCTAATATAGTGTTTCCCATTGTGCATGAGTATTATCAAGTGAGATTGCATTTTAAAGACTTTAGATACGTTTATTGTCTGTATCTTTAGAAATCAGCACGTATTTATCAAAATTACAATGTTTTCGTAAGTACATCCATGAATCAGTTTAATCAGTGATTTTTTACGTAATTAGTGACCCCATCAGTTATCAGTTATAGGGTATAGCCCTTCAGTTACCCGCGCGGCTTCAGGCTAGGTCCCACTCGGCTTGGCAGGTGTACACCTATCCATAGATCGTAACAGTTTAAGGGGTTCACTATCATATAATAAATAGCAATGTAGTTTTACATTCATCTTATTCACTGTTTTAACTTAAAATGAATTATAAAACGGGTGCCCAACCAATTTATGTAGTGATCATTTAACAATACAGGTATGCATGTACTAAGCTTCGGCTCACAGTTCGAAACGTTTTCATGTTTTGTTTTACGCAAATGCTCAGGGAATCGCCCTCATGCTAGATGCTAGCGAGTCAACCGAAGAGAATAAGTAAGCAAAGGGAACTTGGATGAATCAACAGTGATATAGATCATGCATACTTTGGAGCCGTATTTTACAGTCTTCAGTATATGGAAGTGTAAGCTTTGTGGTGAATTGCTTTACTGTAGTGTACATACCTTATGTTGGTTAATGAGTATGGTTGAAGTTATGCCTGACTATGTTATCTCTGGTACACTCGTAGCAAGCCTTGTCCTTTTGGGACGGCGGCAATGCCCTGATCATTGGGTTTATCAGTTGTAATTAAGGGAATCAGAATAATGAATGCAAACAGTGAAACATGCTTAATTAGGGGGTGTTACATCCCAAAATATAACTAACTTCAGCTAAAAAACGACAACTGGCTAATTAGATGGTTGGCTCACATGGGCATACAGAGTGACTTTTAAATAATATGTATTATATGAACTAGTTTGTTTACGTACATTTACAACTCTAGGGATATATCATATTACATCATTTAACTTTTAACTCTACTTTTATATGTGCACACATGACACCATTTCAAACAAGGGGGTATTCCAACTTGGCATATGTAAATCGACCGTCGAAAACCTGGGAAAAAGGGAAATAGAGATAGGATGAGCTACCACACGCTTAGTGAGTATTTCCCGACTCCTTAAAACTAAAATCATTTGTAGGCAATAATAATAATAATAAGTAGCAATCACACAAAATTTGTATATTACTATCATATTAGGCAATCATAGTCCCCAACGAAAATCATCACCTCTAAACTTCATGCTAGCCACTCAAACTCATTTCTAGGCCCTTAATAACCAAGCTTCCTTAATAAACAAGTATTTAGGCACATACATAAGTAAGCAACAAGGATAGAGTAAAATGCTTTCAGATATGCATTTAGAAAATGCAGTGACTCGTGTTACGTTCAAAGAGTAGTTTGCAAATCACATCAGCCTCTTTAAGGCTCATGTACTCTTTAAAATTTCCTGAAATACCCATGTTGGTAATATTTCAACTCATTTTCTCATTTATCAGGAAAACATGTTCTCTTTTCAGGCATACGATCTCATAAGGTGCTGGCTAGGGGAGATCTACACTCGCCCTAAATGAGGTCGTCACTCACAACACACGTTATCCCAAGGTATACGTAACATAACATTTGGCCAAAACGTGTCTCAGCAGAGTAACTCTAACTTCGATATTGTTCTCTGTGGGGGCAACAGCTAACACCTTGTCTTGCATCCAGTCCTCCCTCAAGGTTTTATAACGTGTCACACATCATCGAACATTACCTTTGAGGGAAATAGCTCACGCCTTATCTTGCGTCCAGTTCCCACCCTTAAGGTTTTATCACATGTCATCGAATATTACCCTCATCAGAATCTTCTAGGGTTCCCACTTCTGAGACTAACTCTCTAGGCTTGGCCAATTGCCTAACACTATCTTAGCCTTAAAAATTATATTGAACCCTCTTAGGTTATAAAAAGATGTCACTGTCACACACAATAAGTTTCACCTTCAAGTGAATCACGAATCATTTCTCTTTAATAGTTGCTTACTTTATTAAATCATGCAACCTAGAGCATCGCGTTCACATGCAACCTCCCAAAACAGCATTTTAGGCCTAATTTTAACCATTATGATAGCAATGTTAATGCATAATTCTATTTGTTCCACAATCCTCCAACCAATTAGTAGTAAAGTGGCGCATCAACTCGCATGCAAGACTCCCAAATTACCGTCATCATTATATTTGTCCAAATTCAACTCTAACTTCTCCAATTACTGATTGCTAACTCAAATTCAACCATAAACTAACTATAATCAGTAAAATTCATTGGAAATTAGTAATAATTTAGGAGGAAAGAAACGGCCGCCTTGATCCTAAGCTAGAGACTCGTTCGAAGGGCTTTGGGCTCGACTTTAGGTGCTTGAAAACTCCAATCTTCGACTCCTTGCTCACTGACCACAAAAATAGACCCCAAACCGCACCTAACCTATGCAATTCGAACCCCTAAATATGACCGGAATTCAGTCACTAACTTGAGGCCGTGATGGGTGTTTGGTACAGCAAATCCACACCCAATTTATAGAGGAATTGAAGCAGCTAGAAACAAGATTGCATGGCCAAGCTTTTACAAGTGTTTGCAATCTCTATTCGACACCTGATTCCAGCAAAAGCATAGCGATTTCGTTCAGATTTTTGCCCAGATTTGCACCAAAGGTTCGTTTGCTTCTGGGGAAGGTTGAATGAGCATCAAGCGAGCTGTTTTGAGGAGAATTAGAGGAATTTCAGAGCATGGTGGCCACGTGTATGGTGAAGGGGATGAAGGAGACGATAAAGAGTAGAGAGAGGGGTGAGGGTTAGGGGGGTCGCCTGCCATGGGGAAGGAAAGCCAGACTTAAATTTGGTTGATCTTTGACGAAAATGCCCCTCGTCCCTTTTTTTTTTGGTTTTTGTTTCAAGCTTGCTTAGTAATTAACACTGCTAGTCTAATTTCATACTTCATATTCTCAACCCAAATTGGTGACACAATCTTTCGTCGATTATTCGTTCCCAAATACGTCAAGATTTGATTTAATAAACTTCGAAACTAATTAGAAGGTTTATAATCTAATCATATTCGGGTTTTTACTCTATTTAGTATTCGTTAATAATTCTTATCAACGCTTATTAGAATCATCAAAAAATTCAAACTAATAATAATAATAATAATAATAATAATAATAATAATAATAATAGTGACAATAATATTCTTTGTAATAAAATTATCGTTCAGACAAGCACATAAATAAATATTTAACTCATATCATTTATAAAATACGATTTCATAACATTATAAGGCAAAACAACCAATATAATGTAAAAAGGAAAAAGACATGGGTATTACACTTTTGCTTTAGTCCCATTTCTTTTTACTTTGGTTATAGATGAACTCACGATAGGGATCCAAGATGAGTTATAATGGTGTATTTTATTTACGGTTGACATTGTTCTTATCGATGAGACAAGAGATGGCGTAAAAATAAGTTGGACTGATAAAGACACACCCTTAAGTCTAGAGGATTTAGATTAAGTAGATCGAAAACTGACTATATAAATTATGGTTTCAGTGGAAGAGAGAAGGACAATGAAGAAGTCACCATTAATAGGGTGGTAATACCAAAGGTTGAGAATTTTAAATATTTGGGCTCGATCATTCAACAGAGAGGGTATATTGACAAGGACATTAATCAACGCATAAAAGTGGGTTGGCAAAAATGGGACAATGCTTTAGGTGTACTATATAATAAGAGTATGCCTATACAATTAAAAGACAAAGTTTATCATATGGTAGTTAGACCACATTGTTGTATAGATTAGAGTGTTGGCCAATAAAAAAGACCCAAGTTCAAAGGTTAACGGAAGCAGAACTGAGGATGATTAGAGGGACGTGTGGCTACACGAGGATGGATAGAATGAGGAATAAGGTGATTAGAGACAAAGCTAAAGTGCCTCTTATAGACGATAATATGAGAGAGATTAGACTCAGATTGTTTAGTCATGTGAAGAGAATAAATGTAGATGCTCCTGTGAGGAGATGTGAGATAATTAACCTCCTAGATTATAGAAGAAGCATGAGATGGCCAAGAATAGCTTGAATGAGGTGTAGGACAAGACATGAAAATTTTAGGGTTTGGATCTTAGATAGCTAGCTTCATAGTTGCCCTTTGGCTGTCGTATGGCAGGAATTGTTGTTGTTGCTTGGTACTAGATATTTTCCTATTTCTCATATGTTGTTGTTTGTATACAAGTAGTACCCTTATATGGTAAGAGTAAATTTAGCTTACCTTTATTTGTTAATGTATAATACTTTCCTCTATTTTGTTGTACTTATATTTTATACAGTACTTCCACTCACTTCTAAAGTATTTCATAGTTTAGTCCCTGTTGCTTAGCTTCAGTTTTAGCTCTAAATATTTTTCCAAATTTATTTTATGCGGGTCTTTTAGAATCATCCTCTCTATAGGCAGAGATATCAGTAGAGGTAAGATTGCCTATATATAGATCTTCCCAGACCTCATGAAAGCAGGACCCATACTGTGAGGTATTGTTGTGTTTCTCTCCTCTCTCCCTAGATCTGAAAATGTTTAATTATCAATGCCAATTTTCCTTTGCAAATCTGTTTGTTGATTTAACTTTGAGCATAAATCTACCCAATTTTATAGTTTTTAGCATTATTTTGAGTGGTAAATTCCATCTAAGTAGTAAGTTCAATGTAAGCTTTGCGCTATTGATTATGTTTAATCATAATCGATCTTTACTTGTTGATTCTAATTACTGCATAGTGGCATAATTGAATTTTTAGTCTTGACATCAAGTTATCTAAAGAAGAAGGCAACATGTTTGAAATCAATCATGATTTAGTGATTGTGTTCATCTTTGTGTCTATTATGCTTGTTTAATGTCATTTAAAATTTTGGAAGATTTATTGTTCAATTTGTTGAGAGTTTATATTTTGATTTTATTCAATCCAAAATAATTGAAGATTTAGGTTTTATTCTAAATCACTTTTTATGTTTTACTCGTTAAGTTTTGATCCATTCCAAATGTTTGAATATCTCAACAATTCAAATTTTTTTGTTTTGTTTTTTTTGAGATTTCTACTTTATGTAACTTCAATTTGATAGACCATGTTTTTTAGAATTACTGACGAATTTTCAATGATGGGTATGCATTCTGAATCTATGTTTCCTCATGAATAATTTTCTCTCTTTTGTATATTTGGTGATCTTTAATATTTTGCAATTTAGCTTACTGACATGCAATTCATAGAGATGAATATATATGTTTTGTTATGTCTTATGTGTTGATGAACATATATTTTTATGTATCTAGACTATACATTGTGAAAACATCCTTTTTTTAAAAAAAATGTGAATATTCTTATACATTGATGAATATATGATTAACATGCATGATGATATAATATGCTTATCATTAATGAAAATATTATGAATTTTGAAAAAAAAACTAATGAATATTATCTTAAAAAGCACCTCGCAAAAAAAATGATGATATGTGGAAGAATGTTGAAGATATGTGCTTGTAATATATAACTACCATATTTTCTTTAATGAATCTGTCCAATTTATTGATAAATGTGTTTATTTAGCTCATGAACCCAAACTTCTCTGTGATAAACTTCACTTAGATGCTGACGAATACGTTGTTTTTTTTTTTAATGAATTCGTCTTAGAAGCTAATGAATAGGACTTTTCAAATTAATTTTTTTTTCCAATGAATGACTATTAGGGGTTGAAAAAAGCAAATCGTGAATATGTGAAGCATTACAGTAATTATATAATAGTCTTGGGCCTACCTAGATAGGTAGGCTTAGTCATGCATAAGCTTATATACTACATTGAGGAAAAAAGTCATGCATTGAATGAAAGTGTACTAATGATTAGTGGAAGACAATATACTAGTTAAGGTGACTTGTTTGAGTCCCTTTGGAATTATATTTAGGTATTTTTGAAATCCTTAGTAGGCTTTTCTTTATTTATTTGATCTTACGTTATTTTATTTTATTTTCTTTGTTCAATATGTAAATAACTAATTTACTAGTATAATACTAGTATAATTATCATTAGTTTTTAATTTTTTTATGGGCTTCTTACTCTTTTCTGATTTTTTGGCTTTCTTTCATTGGTTTAACATATAACTACTTAGTTGATTCATATTATTGCAATTAATTTTAGTTTGCAACATTTATAGGGCCTTCTTTTTTTTTGTGTTGGGTATTTAATTTTTGGTGTTTGGTTGTGTTTAGCTTCTAATTTTTAATTTTTTCATCTATTTTTATGACAATTTTTTTCATTTATTGAATTATATAACAAATTTACTATTTTATCATTATAAAAATTATTTATCAAAATAACTAGAATACTTATATGTAACACCCCGAGTTTCAAATATCTTCTTTATTTACTAATATTACCCTACATGGCAGCAAAAAAACCTAAATGGGGTGTTACTGCTATATTTTTTTATGGAAATACCAGGCTGAGTATCAACCAACATTAATGCAAATATGTTCTCTAATCATTACATCAATTCAAGTTATGACAGCAAGTGTAGCAATGACTAAAGTGAAGCGCAATCTTTAACAGGTCTAATCCTGAAACTGATTCACTTCAAACTAAAACATAAATAATGAAGCCTCGCTCTAGTTTGGATTTCCTTTCGTATGTGCATATACTTCACCTGAAAACAAAACATTTAGAAAAAATATGAGATAATCTCAATAACAACCACCCTTAACAGTCAAAACATGCACACAAATTCATTTCAAACCATTTTAGGGGCGGGGGAACAACACGAAGCAGTTCAAGTGTTTCAATGTTCCGAATAGAACCATAAATTAATCCCAGCTCCATTTATTCCATTGTAGGTTCACAAGGGTGAGCGACCCCACGATGTCTCATGGCCTACGCTTGGGTTTAGAGCAGCAGCTTAACTATTACCTGGCCTACCGTCACTTGTACGGTGATCGCTTAACCATATGCTGGGCTACTATCAATATGGATGGTTACCGCTAACCTGGCCCACGATCGTCCACAAGTAGGCACGTGGCCACTCACATGCGTGCACTTTACCCGGGGAAGGCTAATGACCTTTGCAACACAAAAAGCTATCACCCCTCAGTCTCACCCATTCAGCCAGTTATTTAAACATGCATAGTTAATATTGATCCTTAACCAATATATCCATCCCAACCCGACCCATTCTGGTCCCAAAATATTCCACAACGCAATCAGCCCTATAGCCCACACATTCACTGATTTAGCAAACCATTTCATCGTAAATCATAGGAAGAATTCCATTACAAATATACCCGGGAAAAATCCCGTAAAACCAATACAAAACACATTTAAAATAACCTTTAATCATATTCACAAGTCACGTTTTCAAGAGATATTTAGGGGAGGGTTAGGACGTGATTGTTACCTAGTAAATCCGTAGCTTATGGGCTCGATTTTCTAGCTCGGCCTAATGATCCGTACCCTGATCTGATTTTGAAAAGGGAATAATTGAATCGTCGCCCACCTCAAAACTCAAATCAAAAGCAAAGAGGGAGACAGAGAGTAGGTGGTGGTGACGGTTGGTGGCGGCAGTGGCTGCTGGTGGCGGCGGCGCAAAGAGAGGTGAGAGGAAGAGAGATCGAGAATGAGAGAGAGAGAAAGAAGGCAAGTGGTGGGGCCGGCTAGTGATAGGAAAGAGGAGAGGGAGAGTTTGAGCGGGAGAGGGAGAGATAACTCTCCAGGGTTAGGGTGTTTTGGGAGGGAAAAATAATTATTCAAAAGAAGATTAAGATTTTAAAACAAATTCAGGCCTTCTTCCCTTCCCGAAATAGAAAGATTTAAAAAGAAAATAATTTTGCATTGACTTGGATTGACTTAAGTCATAAATCCTAGGTCGACCCACGCTAAATATAATTTATCCCGAAATGGATTTTTAAGGTTTTACAGACTACCCCCTTAAGGAAGTTTTGTCCCCGAAACTTCAATAATTTATGATAAACACAATAATCTACGACAATGAATTTTTCTGGGATTCTACATACTACCCCCCTTAAGGAGGTTTCATCCCCAAAACTTCGTACGCTCCTGGTTATAGGAAGAACTGAAGGTATTTGGCTCGCATCTCCTGCTTTGATTCCCTGGTTGCTTCCAACATCTCGTGATATGCCCAGAGAACCTTCCCTAGGGCATCATTTTCTTATAGAGTGGTTTCTCCCTCCAGTCCAAGATTTGCACAGGTTGTTTCTCATACGACAAGTCTCCTTGCAGCTGCACAGGGTGGGGCTCAATTACATGAGAGGGATCCGAGATGTACTTTCGTAACTGTGATACGTGGAACACATTATGCACCCTTGAAAGCTCTTGTCGTAGTTCTAATCGATACGCTACTTCCCTAACTCTTTGTATAACTGGATATGGCACAATGTATCTTAGGCTAAGCTTTCCTGCAATACCAAATCTTACGATTCCCTTGGTTGGGGATACCTTAAGAAACCCTGATCTCCCATTTGAAATTCTAAGGGCCTGCGCCTTCGGTCGGCGTAAGTCTTCTAGCGGCTCTGAGGAGCTCTCATTCGTTCCTGAGTCACCCAAATCTTGTTAGTGGTAGCTTGGATCAACTCAGGTCTAATGGTTAAGGCCGCATCGATTTCTTGCCAGCAAAGCGGAGTTCTGCACCTTCTTCCATATAGCACCTTATACGGGGCCATCCCAAAACTTGAGTGGTAACTATTGTTGTAGAAGAACTCAATTAATGACAGCTGTTTATCCGACGCTTTCTTAAAGTCCAGGGCACAAGCTCTCAGTATCTTCCAGTGTCTGAATGGTTCGCTCAGTTTACCTGTTTGTAGCCGGATGGAAGGTAGTATTAAAATGCAACAACATCCCAAATGCCTCCTGTAACTTTTGCCAAAAACCCAAGTGAAACCTAGTGTCTCAATCTAACACTATGGAACTGGGTGCTCCGTGTAGTCTAACTATCTCCTTGATAATTCTTGGGCTAGCTGGTCCAGAGTCCAAGTATTCCTCATGGTTATAAAATGTCGCGTTCTGGTGATTCTATCCACTATTACCTAGATTGCATTATTCTTTCTCTGAGTCAGAGGTAAGCCTACCACGAAGTCCATGGATACCGAATTCCATTTCCACTGAGGGATATCCAACGATTACAGAAGTCCCACATGCCGCAGGTGTTCAATCTTCACTCATTGACAAGTGAAGCATTTTGCCACATAGTCAGCTACCTTCTGCTTCATGTTGCTCCACCAAAATGTCTACTTCAGATCCTTATACAACTTATTTCCTCTTGGGTGTACAGAGTGTGGAGTGTTGTGACTCTCTTCCAGAATTTTGTTCTTAAGTTCTTCCACTACTGGGACACACACTCAGTTGTGGAACCTTATACTGCCATCCTCATGGATCATAAACCTAGGTGCCTTCCCTACCAATATTTCTTCCCTAATCCGCTCCAGTTGTGAGTCCGTAGCCTTTGCTGCACGGATCTCCTCTATAAGAGTCGGTTGTACTTCCATGGCATAAAGTATAAGCTTGACTACCAAAGTGATTACGTTAGGCTCCATCTTCTGGAGCTCCTCACATAAGTTAATGGGTAACTCAAATAGACAATTTAGTGCCAGATACGATTGGCGACTCAATGTATCAGCCACCACGTTCGCCTTCCTTGGGTAATACTGAAAATGGACGTTGTAGTCCTTCAGGAATTCCAACTACCTTGTCTATGTTAGATTGAGGTCTTTTTGTGAAAAGAGGTATTTTAGGTTTTGGTGGTCAGTGAAAACCTCACAATGTACCCCGTATATGTAGTGCCTCCAAATCTTCAGCACAAACACTATAGCTGCTAGCTCTAAATCGTGAGGCATGTAGTTCCGCTCGTGAGTCTTTAGTTGTTGCGAGGCATAAGGTATAACACAATCCTCCTACATTAGCAAGCACCCCAATCCATTTTTAGACACATCACTATACACCGCAAAGTTCTTATCACTGGTGGGTAAGGCCAATATAGCCGCACTTGTTAGCCTCTTCTTAAGTTCTTGGAAGACTTCCTCACAATGATTCATCCACTCATACTTCGTGACCTTCCTTGTCAAGTTAGTAAGCAGAGTGGCGATCTTTGAGAAGTTCTGAATGAACCTACGATAGTACCTTGCCAAGCCCAAGAAGCTCCTCATCTTCATCGGATTCTTAGGTCTTGGCCACTTTGTTATGGCCTCTATCTTCTGGGAATTCATAGACACTCCCTCATTAGACACTACATGTCCTAGAAATATCACTTGATCCAACCAAAACTCACACTTTTTCAACTTGACATACAACTCGTTCTTCCTCAGCACCTCTAGAAACGGTCCAAAAATGATGGGTATGGTCTTCTAGGGTCCTTGAGTAAATCAGTAATGAATATTTACATCCATGTAACTTAATGAACTTCAAATGCATTGATTCAAAATAATAGCTGTTCCACACTAGCACTCTTCATTTTATACGTACTTAGCAAAACTTTATTAGCTCATACTGGCTTAGCACAAGAAAAGAAACATAAAACAAATAGTATGGTCCTAAGAAACAAAAACCTCTAACAACTACTAACATCTTCTAGCTGGTAATCTCAAGCTTGAGTTACTCATCAACTGGGTCCTCCAACAGGTCTTCCTCTATTAGTTATTCTTCCCCTGGGTCCTCAGCTTCTAGGGGCTCTTCCTTGGATTCCTCATCTTCTAGGGGCTCTTTCTTAGGTTCCTTATCTTCTAGGGGCTCCTCATCAAGTTCCTCTTTAGGATCTTCCTCTAGGTCCTCCTCCTCCATGGGGTCATCCTTATCTAAGGTCTCCTCCCTAGGGTCCTCCTCTTCAATACGTTCCTCTCCTAGCTCCTCATCCATAGGCCTGTTTTCCTATACAGACTCTTTGTCTTCAGTATCCTCCTCTACTGGTAATGGTGGGGTCTTGTCCTTAGTGTCAGGGGTTGGAGGTTGATCATAGGGACCCACATCTATGAGGTAGTCCACTAGCCCTTCTAAATCAAACCCTATAGGCTCCCATGCACACAAGCAACATCCGCCGACAAAGTGGAACAACCTATTCTTAAGGTAAAGCTCCCTAACCTTGTAACACCACACTGGGTCACTCAAGTGGGTCAAGAGGAAGAATAGGGTCTGATTATGTCCAAACCTCAGATAGTCATTCGGGATTCCTTCTAACCTGCCATGAATAAAAGTCTTAACCTGCTCTAAGTAACTAGTCAAACTTACTCCAGGCATCTTTCTTAGTCCCTGATAATGGCAACGCTACTCCATAAAATCACAATGGCGAGTCCCATTCATCCTATACATTAATAGGGCAAAATCAGATACACAATCACAATTGAGTAAGCATATGCAGGCATGCCCCCTTTTAATACCACTTTATAGCACCCTAAATTTCTAATTTCTTTTTTATTTACTAATATTACCTTATGTGGCAGCGAAAAAAACCTAAATGGGGTGTGACTGCCATATGTTCTTCTTGTAAATGCTAGGTTGAGTATCAACCAACATTAATGCAAATATATTCTCCAATCATAACATCAATTCAAGTGCTGGCAACAAGTGTGACAATGATTAAACTGAAGCACAATCTTTAACAATTCCAATCCTAAAACTGATTCAAGTCAAACTAAAACATAAATAACGAAGCCTCGCTCTAGTTTGGATTCCCTTCTCTATGCGCATACACTTCACCTGAAAACAAAACATTTAGAAAAAATAGAAGATAATCTCGATAACAACCACCCCTAACAGTGAAAACATGCACACAAATTCATTTCAAACCATTCTAGGTGTAGGGGAACAACACGAGCAGTTCAATTATTTCAACATTCTCAACAGAACCATAAATTAATCCCAACTCCCTTTATTCAATTTCAGGTTTACAAGGTTGAGCGACTCCATGGGATCTCATGGCCTGTGCTTAGGATTAGAGCAGCCGCTTAACTATAACCTGGCATACTATCACTTGGATGGTTACCGCTTCACCATACCCTGACCTACCGCTAATATGGACGGTTACTGCTAACCTCGCTCATGACCATCCACAAGGAGGTACATGGCCGCTCACATGCATGCACTTTACTCGGGGAAGGCTAATGGCCTTTGCAACACAAAAAGATATCACCCCTTAATCTCACCCATTGAGCCAGTCATTTAAACATGCATAGCTAATATTGATCTTTAACGAACATATCCATCCCAACCCAACCCATTTTGGTCGCAAAACATTCTGCATTGCTTTCGTAGCACAATCATCCCTATAACCCATATATTCACTGATTTGGCGAAACATTTCATCGTAAATCATAGGAAGAATCCCATTACACATATACCCGGGAAAAATCCCCTGAAACCAATACAAAACACATTCAAAACAACCTTTAATCGTACTCACAAGTCCTATTTTCAAGAGACATCTGGGGGAGGGTTAGGGCATGATTGTTACCTGGTAAATCCGTTGCTTACGGGCTCGTTTTCCTAGCTTGGCCTAATGATCAATATCTTGATTCGATTTCAAAAAGGGAATAATTAAATCGTCACCCACCTCAAAACTCAAATCAAAAGCAAAGAGGGAGAGATAGAGTTGGTGGCAGCGGCATCTGGCAGCAGTGGCCGCTGGTGGTGGCAGCGCAAAGAGAGGCGAGAGGGAGAGAGAGCGACAGAGACAGAGAGACAGAGAGAGACAGAGAGAATGAGAGGGAGAGAACGAGAGAGAGAGAAGGTAAGTGGGGGGTCGGCTAATGATAGGAAAGAGGAGAGGGAGAGTTTGAGTGGGAGAGGGAGAGACATCTCTCTAGAGTTAGGGTGTTTTGGGAGGGAAAAATAACTATTCAAAAGATGATTGAGATTTTTAAACAAATTTAGACGTTCTTCCCTTCCTGAAATAGAAAGATTTGAAAAGAAAACAATTTTGCATTGACCTGGATCGACTTAAGTCATAAATCCTAGGTCGGTCCATGCTAAATATAATGTATCCCGAAATAGATTTTCAGTGTTTTACATACTACCCCCTTAAGGAAGTTTCGTCCCCAAAACTTTAATAATTTATGACAAACATAATAATCTACGGTAAAAGTGTTTTCAGGATTTTACATTATATGTGAAGTATGAAGATGGTTATTGAATAAATGATCATTAACATACCCAAGCTAGGTGGACAACCTAATATGTAATCTGCAATTAACAGCTAAGTAAAATGATAATGTCACTGATGGATACACCAAAATAGAGACTATCAAGAAATCATAATGCTTGTCTTTACAATAAAAGAATGCTTATATTAACATGACAAGTGAATATATCAATATCATGTAAATGCTTTTCCAATCGTACTGTTATTTGACATCAATTTGACTATCTAACTCCCAAAAATGCTTGCAGACCCTTTATACACCAACCATGCTATACATATAGAATGCTTATTTATAGATAACCAAAATAATTATCTAAAATAAGTAGAAAATGTTGGCTCTAATAAGGGCAATGGCCCCTTTTTCGAGCTATAATGTAAACTAAAATTTGCTTAATATAATATATTCACAAAAGAGCTGGTTATTGAAGTGGATTTCATGTTTAGTTTTATAACTATTTTTACTTGCAAGTGCACAAGATCAATTATAGACTAGCGAGTATAAGGTGTCAATCCTACAAGAAACAATAGCAATTTTAAATTTAGTTTTTCTAATAAAGGACAACAATCCAAGGGAGGAGTTCAATTCTCAGTATAAATTAAAGAAACAAAAGAGAAGCAAATGAGTCAAGAAAATAGAGAGAAATCAAATCAGAGAAAGATTTAGGACTTTAGATTTCACCAATAACACAAATATTGAATTATTAACTCAAATAGGGGTTCAATTAGTCTCTTATTCAACCTAAACTACAAGAATTAGGCCATGACTTAGAAATTTGAACTATAATTATCAAATGATATTACTTATCTAGTAGTTAGTATGAATTATTCTTTTTAGACATAAATTATCTAATTTCTAGAATAAATTATTGAATTTTAACAATTATAATTTTAGGCCTAATTGCATAGTATCATATTAACCTACAAGGTCTAATATATGATTGAGATAGTAAATTAAACTATTGTAATAAACGTGGATAAACAATAGTATAATATGAAATAGGATAGTATCAAATATAAACTCAAAATTATGCAATGCACGAGACAAAAATAACCCCAAAGAAATTAGTAAATCAATATTATTAATGAACAACCCATCTTAATTCTAGACATGACCAACGTAGCCGACCATAGTTAGTGAAAGCACCAATGAAGTTGGTACTAAGTGTCGATAATGTATATCATTTTAGGGTCATTTGATAGCATTTTCTATGCGATTGTGTGTCTAAGCATATGATGTGCATCCCTATTTCTATTCTACGTTCGGGTATGCTTCCTTGGTGTATTTTCCAAGTTTTAGGCTCTTTTGACCTGACTTGACTTTCCTCTGGGCACATTTTTAAGCCACCATGATGGCACCTCCCATCTCATATGCCTGTGGAGGAAAGAAAGAAGGATGACATCATAGCCAGAGATGATCGCGGTTCGATTGCGGTGGCTACCATAGTCTGTGGTAAGTTGGTAACTGCTAGCCTCTTTGTTTTCCCTTGATTGTGTGCCTAAGAAGGATTGAGTTCATGTATTTGAAGCCATTTTCGACTGTGAGCAAGAACACTACACTCTGTAACACTCATCTCTGTCATTGGTTTTAGGATTTTTCTAGTTTTTCTTGAAGCAATAGAAGATTTGGGAAAAAAGAATTGTCAATTGGATCCTTGAAGATTGAAAGATCATTAAAGAACCTCCATTGCTGCTAAGCATTCTCTTCCTTTTATCTCTTTTTAAACTGTAGTTCATTGATTTAGATGTTGTTTTATTTAATCATGAGTAAATACTTTAATTCAATCTACGGATTGTTTTACCGAAGTAATGATGTTGAATCTTTAATTTTTATTTCTTGTGCTCAATCTATCTTGAAATGATTTCAATCTATCTTATGATTATGTTGATGTGAGTAAGTTTGACAATATTTGCTCACATACGTTAGATAGTCAAGTGACGTATCGAAAAGAAAAATTCAGTATTAGACCAACAAGAGAGAACTCAACTTAGTAATCCTTAAAAGAGAATTGCAAGTTAAGAGGAGACTTTAGCAATCGAAATCCATAACCTAACCCAAATAGAGGACATTTGAAAGAATGATAATTGGATTAGTGTAGGTGATTTAATTTATTTCAAAAGAAAACATTGAGTTAAGTTAGATTGCAATTCTTTTGAATAATCCAAACTAGAGAAGAGTAAATGTTAAACCCAAAGATTCAACTCTTTAATTAGGCAAAATAAATCCCTAAATGCTTTACTTTGATTGAATTCTTAAATAGCAAATTAGCATAGTTGAAACAACCCGCTAAAATTTATTCGTTTAGCATTTTCGATGGGACAAGACTCAATAAATTGTGCTGGTCCTAAAGGACGATATTTTATCTAGACTACAACACCTATGTACTTGCAGGTTGTGTCAAATTTTTGGTGCCGTTGCCAGGGATCAAAATTTGTCAACTATTGAGTTAATCCTAAAGTATTGACTAAGCACTTTTCTTTTCTTCTACTTTTGACCTTTTTGATTGCTTGGGTCGGTTTTTATTTGTGCTTACGGGAGTTTTTTCCCTTTTATACAAAGTCCATTTATATACAAAAACAATCCTGAGATTGAAAGGAATTTCTATTAAAGGAGAAAGAAGCAAAGGTTAGAAGAGCAAAGGCAATACTTCATATACAATGGCCAATGGAGATTGAAGAAGGACACTCTCGGATTTGGTTACCCCGAGAGTCCAAGGCATTACTTTAAGTATTTCCCAACCAATTATGGAAGCTCATAACTTTGAACTCAACCGTCATTAATCTCTATGGTTCAACAATCGCAGTTTGGCAGTGCCCTAATAGAGGAACCTTATCTTCACCTCTCAGTGTTTTTAGAGGTGTGCGATACATTAAAGCTAAACGAAGTTTCTATTGATGCCATTCACCTTTACCTATTTCCCATTTTATTAAGAGATAAGGCACGGGCATGACTCCATTCGTTGCCTCCGGGGTCCATCACAACTTGGGACGAGCTCACAAGGGCCTTTCTTCCCAAATTCTTCCCACATAGTAAGACAACAAGTTTGATAAACCAAATCACCACCTTTACTCGAAGGGATGATGAGACGCTCTATGAAGGATAAGAGTGATTCAACACTTATTGCATTTGTGCCCTCACCATGAGCTTCAAAAATGGATAAGCATGCAAACTTTCTACATTGGAGTTACTTAACCCATGTGATCTACCATAGATCCAGCGGCGGGTGGCACCTTGATGAACAAAACAAAGGATGCAGCCTACAATTTGATTGAGAAGATAGAACTCAACAACTTCCAATGGTCTAATGAGAGAGGCCAACCCAAACGTGTTAGAGATCAACTTAAAATTGATACACTTACTTTACTTTCTGCTAAGGTAGATGCAATGACTCAAAGATTGGATCGTTTGAATGTTAACGCTGTAAATTCAAGTTCCCTCCCCTATGTAAAATTTGTAGTTCTGTTGATCATTTGGTTGTAGATTGCCAAGTTGGGAGTCTATTTACCTAAGATTGTAGTGATGAAGTCAACTATGTCAATTACAATTTGAGATCGACCGATGACCCTTATTCTAACACCTACAATCCGGGTTGGTGGAATCATCCCAATTTCGCATATAGGTCTAACCCTCCCAACATGCCCCAAATGAATGTTTGGCCATCCCATGTTTTAAAGACCTCCTTTTCCCATACAAGCCCACCAAAAGTCTAACTTGGAGGCAATGACAGAGAGCATGCTTATGGCTCAACAAAAGTAAGACGAGTACATCAAGCAACTACCCTCTAAGGTTGATGTGCTTACTACACATAATAAGATGTTGGAAGCCCAAATTGCCCAACAAGCTATCTTTTCATTTACACCACTCGGTCGAATCTGTAGTAATCCTCAACCTAACTCCAGGTGCCATTGTAATGATATGATTTTTGGGGGGGGGGGACAAATTAAGGGGCCTAAAGGGTTTGGTGATAATGTGAGTGTACATGTTGATGAGAATGTTGTTGAGAAAGAAGTGTCTAGCCCCTCTGGCAATGTGCATGATGATGCCGTGAAGGATACTAATGAGGTTTCTGAGGACTATGAACACACTTCCCCCAACACCCTACACTCCACCTTTGCCTTTCCATCAAAGAATGGCTAAGGCTAAGCTTGATCTACAATTTGGGAAGCTTTTAGAGGTCTTAAAGAAGCTTTGTATTAATATTCCATTTGCTGATGCTTTATCTCAAATGCCTTCTGATGCTAAGTTTTTGAGGGAGATTTTGTCTAATAACAGAAAGCTAGAAGAGCACGAAACCATAGCCTTCACTGAAGAATTTAGTGCCACGATTCAAAATAAGCTTTCTGCTAAGCTTAAGGATCCTAATTAGTTTCTCCATCCCTTGCATGATAGGGAATGTGTATATGGATCGTGCTTTGTGTGATTTGGCCTCATGTGTGTGCTTGATACCCCTTTCTATGTGTAAGAAGCTTGATTTAGGAGAAATGAGACCCACCACCATCTCACTACAACTGGCAAATCATCCTGTAAAATGCCTTATAGGTGTTTTAGAAGATGTCCCAATTAAGGTTGGAGATTTATAGGTACCTGTAGACTCTGTGATCCTTGAAATGGAAGAAGATACATGAACCCTAATCATTCTTATTGGCCTTTCTTGGCCATCGCCGGGTGCCATATTGATGTAAAGAATGGTAAATTGTCCTTTGATGTGAAGGGTGATCATATGAAGTTTAATTTGTTTAAGGCTTCTAAATTCCCTTCTATTTTTGATAAATGTCATAGAATTGATGTGATTGATACTTTGGTAAGGGACGAAGTCACTAACTATGTTCCTAATGACACTCTTGAGCATTGTATTTTGAATGATGATAATTCTAAGGATGTGAATCCCAAAGTTTTCATGTGTGATCACTTTTTGGAAGCCTATCCACAAATCCTACATTCCTTTACAAAAGTGAAAGAGCTCATGAGTGGTTATAAGTCCTTGTCTAATGAAGAGCATGCTCTTAGTGTAGAATTGAAACCCCTCTATTTATCTTTAAGGTATAAATGCTTTGGCCCCAACTCTACCTATCCTATGATTGTTAATGCTAATCTCAGTACATCTCAAATTTATTCATTACTTAGAGTGCTTAGATTGCATCGTAAATCCAGAGTATATCCTATAGATAACTTAAAAGGAATTCACCCTTTTGTGTGTATGCATCGTATTTTAATGGAAGAAGACTATAAACCCTCAATTGAGCACCAAAGGAGGCTAAATCCTAACATAAAAAAGGTGGTTAAGAAGAAAATTCTGAAATTTCTTACAACTGCCATTATCTACACTGTTTTTGTGAGCACGGTCAATGTTGTGCCCAAGAAAGAGGGGATGATGGTTGGAAAAAATGAGAACAATGAATTAATTCCCACCAGGACAGTCAAGGGTTGGCGTATATGCATTAAATATAGGAAGTTAAATAAAGCCACCCATAAACACCATTTTCCCCTTCCCTTCATTAAGCAGTTGCTTAAGAGGTTAGCTACAAATTCCTATTTTTGTTATCTAGATGGGTATTTGGGGTTTTTCCAGATCCCTATTCACCTTAGTGACCATGAAAATACCACATTTACGTGTCTATATGGGATATATGCATATAGGAGGATACTATTTAGGCTGTGCAATGCCCCTGTCACCTTTCAATGTTGCATGAGGGCCATTTTCTCTAATTTTATTGAGGACATAATGGAGGTGTTCGTGGATGACTTTCTATGTATGGAATAACTTTTGATCATTACTTGTATAATTTGTCCCAAGTTTTACAAAGCTGTGAAGATATGAATATGGTCTTGAATTGGAAGAAGTTCCATTTTGTGGTGCAAGAGGGAGTTGTCCTAGGGCATATTATCTCTAATAAAGACATTGAGGTTGATAAAGCAAAGGTGGAGCTGATTGAGAAATTACCACCACTGACTTCTGTTAAGGGTGTGAGGAGTTTTCTTGGACATGTTGGTTTCTACTAGCAATTCATTAAAGGTTTTTCAAAAATTGCATTACCTCTCACCTAATTACTTGTCAAGGATGTGCCTTATAATTTTAATGACGAGTGTTTGATTGCCTTTCTCAGGTTAACAGAAGCACTAATTTTTAATTCGGTGATGCAATGCCTGGATTAGGGGCTCCCTTTTGAAGTGATGCATGATACAAGTGATTTTGCATTGGGAACTATTTTAGGACAAAGGAAGGACAACAAGTCATATGCCATTTATTATGCAAGCCGAACTCTTAATCAGGCTCAAGTGAATTATGTCAACAAGGCGTTCCTAGGGGTTGTATTTACCTTTGAGAAAATTCGGTCATACTTAATCAATTCCAAGTTTATAGTATTCACTGATTATGCCACATTGAAGCGCCCAATGTGAGTAAGAGTCAATAATATGTATTTTGGGCTCAATTCCTTGGATCTTAGAATCAACATTTTGCACAACAGAAGCCGAGGTACTAAGAGCAAAAATTACATTGTCTATGACAGAGCTCCCAAATGGAGCTTGATCAGGTTCGAGAGCATATCTTTGGTTTTAGAGACCAAGAGCGGCAGGTCTACTAGAATGGGCTTGAGAATTCATAACATTTTGAGAATTTTATGAAAAATTAGGATGTTTCCTCTAACCATGATTATAAGTATTAGAATGAGGGCTATTGGTTGGATGAAATCCTTGAACAACATTCCCTTATTCAGTCCTATAGTCAGATTTACCAACACAAGGATAGTCAATAGAACCATGCATGACAATAACACAAATAGAACACACATCTTACAAAGAAGGGGCATTACACACCTGGTTTATACACAAGAATTGATCAAATTTCTTAGTTAAAGTATCAACTTTATAGAAAGGTCAATTGAATGTGAAACCTCAAAAATCCCCCCTTTACTTTCCAATTTCCTAAGCAAATCAGAATGTGAAGAAGTAGCATGTAAGTGTGAATTTTCAGTCAAATGTTCAAACAATTCCCAAGCTTCCTCAGCAATCTTATAAAGAAACAACCGCCATTATATGCACCAACTATCTTTGTATTGTGCTCATCTAGGCCAGAATAAAAACTTTGAACGCATTACCACATAGGGACCTCATGGTGATGATAACTTCACAACAACTCTTTAAATCTCTCCTAACTTTTATGCAATTGTTCATTTTTATTTTGTGATACATTAGTTATAACACGTTTTAATGCATTCAGTTCATTAATAGAGAAAAACTTTTTCAAGAATTCCTTTTGCATTTGATCACAAGTGCTGATATTTATCTTATTATCCACCCTAGGGAGTTCTTACAAAAAAATGCCACTAAACTTTTCAAAATATTCATGAATGCCGCTGAACTTTTTTTTAATTAAAAATATCATTAAACTTTTTAAAATTTTCAAAAATTCCATTATGATTGGGGCATTTTTGAGTCATCTTGAAAAGTTAAGTGTTGTGCGTTTATCATTTTAAGTAAATTCAATCGCATTTTTGACTTAAAAAAGTCAAGTGACAAATTTGAATATTTTGAAAAGTTTAGCAACAATTTTTAGCAAGAACTTCCAGCCAATCTTTAGCTTTATATTTCAAGGAGAAAGGAAAAAGACGCAGATGGAGAGCATCACTAGAGAAATTATTTGAGAAGATAGGAGAAGATCTTTCTAAAAATGCATCAACATGCTTAAAAGAATTTTCAAATTCTAGTCTATAAAAGGACTGAACCATTTGGATGAGGGAATGCTTAGTCTCAAATGGCCTCATAGCAATGGCCATACGAGTACTAGTCGGCGAATCATAAGTGGTGAGAGTGAAATATTTCTTAAGTTGCTTAGGTGGGGTTTGTTCTTTAGCCAAATGTTTCTTAGATTCACATTTCTTAGCTCTTATCCTACCTAGAAAACGTTCAATTTTAGGATTATATTCTTCAACATCAAAGAATAAAGAATGTCTACCATGCATATAACCTACAAACAATCAAGAGAATATAATGAAATCATCACCACAATAACCAACAAATGGAATAATAAGAAAAGGAAGAAAATAAATAAAAGAAAATAAAAGAAAGATCCAAAAAAAATTTAAAAATAAAATAAAAAATAACAAAAATAAAATTGTTAGATTAGATTAGGAGGGAATGAGGAATATAGTTAGATCAGATGAAAATAAGGAGAAAAGAAATAAATTTGTTAGATTCGGAGGGAATAGGGAATAAATAAAATGAAATAAAAATAATGAACAAAAAACTAAAGGGTGGGGGTTGAAAAGAATAGGGAGAAAATAAAAACAAACAAATAAAAAGAGTAACACTACAAGAAAATCTAGTTTTTGTAGCATTTGGTTTTGCCACAATATGCTCAAATATTACTACAATAACCTTTTGTGGCAATTTGGAAATATGCTATAAAGTTGCCATATATACTGTGTTACAAAAGGCTATTGTGGCAAATTGTCGTTTGTTACTAAATATAAAGCTTTTGTAGAAAATTAATATGCCACAATTGCCAAATTGTTACAATGGCTCATACTTTATAGCAAATCAAACATTGCTACAAAAATACATTTGCTATAAAAACATGATATTTGTGGCAATATAGTTAGCTACAAATTTGCTTTTTGGTGTTTAATTTGAATAAATTTAGTGGCAAATCCTAGTATGCCACTACAAATGTATAATTATTCTATTATACACTTTTGTGCATTCGAATTTCATTTTAAATTTTATGGATATATGTTATGATATAATTAAGTTTTGCAATTGGTAATGTTATGATATAATTAGCTTTGCAATTGGTATTGGAATTAAATATTGTGGATAAATATCCTTAATAAATAAAAATAAATAAAGGAAGCCGAAGACAAAACTAAAAAATGAGAATTCATTTCATATATCAGAAGTGGAATCACATAGTATTATTGTAACACCCCAAATGTACATAATTCACCGTTTGCATTCTCTTCAGTAGTTTCACCAATTAGAAGTAATATCCCAAATGATCGGAGCATTACCACCGTCCAAAACAAACAAGGCTTAGCTTGTGCACAATAAATGTAGCAACGCTAAACAATGTTTAAATCACATGGCATTCGCATAATCACAACCCATCAAAACCATATATGGATAGTTCTAACATCAACCATTCAACTATCTCAAGGTTTACACCAAAATATAGCAACTCTTGTAAAGTATACAGTTCCAACATCAAAATATTCCACAATACAGTGCTAAAAGCTTCTCAACACTAATACACCACAGTTCCATTCAGACTTCCTTCCTCACTTATCACCTTCGGTCAGCCTGCCGGCTTGAAGGCGATTCACTGAACATTTACCTAAAAACAAAACATGAAAATATTTCGAATGGTGAGCTGAAGCTCAGTACATGCATTCATATATTGTTAAATGCTCATAGAAGAACTAGTTGTGCCCGCATTGCAATTCATTTCAATTTAAAATAGGGAATGAGATAAATATAAAACTACATTGTCAATTATTATCTGATAGTAAATCCCTAGTAACTATTACAATCTGAAGATAGGTGTACACCTACCAAGCCAATTGGGGGACCTGGCCTAAAGTCATGTGGGTATCTGAAGAGTAATGCCCTACAACTGATAACTAATGGGATCACTAATTATGTGATAAACTACTGATTAAACTGATTCATTGATGTACTTACTAAAATATTTAATTTTGATAAATACATGCTGATTTCTAAAGATATAGACAATGAACGTACCTAGGACTTTTAATGAAATTTCATCGAGTATGATTATGCACAATAAGGGAGGAAATGATAGATAAGGTCCTGATTTTGTACAAAATATCATTATAGGAACATATAGTTAGCAAATGTATTTATTTTCATAACCAATACTTTAGTAAAAGAAAAAGTAAGTGTGAAACAGGGGCTAAAATAAATGACTCATAACCTAATCTCCGGACCTCCATTTGAGACCTAATCCCTCAATATAGAGAGCTTATGAAGTCCTGAAAAAGTTTCATTTGCAACCCAAAACATGATTCCCACGATAGGGTTCCCAAAATGAGGTTAGAACACAAGTGTACCAGTTTTGGTTATACCTGTGCAGTTCCAGAAAAACGGCCATAACGGTTTCGACAAATCTCAGATTAAGGCAATTCAAAAGGAATTTGAAAGCTACCACACTGATATATATACCTACCAAAAATCATAATTTTTGACTAGGCCGATCATTACCAGTTTATTGGCAAAGTGTCCCCTATTTTCTACCATTTCCCAGCCCCCACTTTCATTGTGTTTTCCTCTCTTTTTGCACAAATCCTCATCTAAAATCAATCCTTAAGGTCATGTAACAAAGCTTTGGTCCTTCCCATCACCATATAATCCACCATACTCAATTTTACTTCATAATCATATACATCAAAGATTCATTTCTCAATCAAATATACACAAATAACATACTTAATGACAAAATAATACATACCATGCATTACTTGCCAAAACCCTAGCTTGTAACCAACTTACCTCATCTTTATTTCATCGTAAAATCACCAAAAATATCCTCATAAATATTATTAGATATTAAAACCACTAAATCAAATACAAACAATCCAAGAAAAACATAATTCCAACCTTAAGTTTGCATGATCATGAATAACCCTAACATTAACATGCTCCAAACTCAATCAACCATTAAAAATATCAAAATAACTCTTGTTTCCTTCCAAAGAACATGATTAAAACTCAAATCAATATAAACAAGAATCAAAATCAAAAATCCAAAGAAACGAGCTTAGGGTTACTCACTTTGAACTTGAAAAAAGTAGAAATGGAGGTGATGTTTGGTGGTTTTGAAGTTTGGGGATGGTGGCTAGGGGCACTAGGGTGTTGGGGTGGTTAGAGGCAACCAAGATGGCTGGAAAACACTAGGAAACAGCAGCAACAGGTAGAGAAGGGGGTTGGCCGTGGCTAGAGAGAGAGAGAAGAGTGAGATGTGGGTTGAATCTTGGTTGTATTTTTTTGACTTATCAACAACTTGGCTGAAATTATACTTCCAAAAGTAACTTTTTACTAACGCTGGTTAAGCTTAAATTATGGTTATTAGCTAAGTTAATAATGCAAACTTTTTAGGCTTTAAATGGGGTTGAAATAAGTTGGCACGCCCCGTAAGGGTAATATTTTCACGTAACTCAAAATTAAATTTTTATAATGTTATGGAAAACAAAATAAATCACTTAGATTATAATTGTTAGGGCCTACTATCAATTCTCCCAAAATTTTCATTAATAATCAAATAAGTAAATAAAACCCAAATTGCCAAGTGAGGGCCCAAGTAAAATTTTTCCCACCGAGATGATTGAATGCGATAAATAAATATGAGAAAATCGTTAACGTGAGGTAATTAAATAAATAAACATAATTTAGGATTGGGGTATTATAGCCTTCTCCCCTGAAAGAGTTTCGTCCTCAAAACTCATGAACTTTATCATGTCATGCAAAATTACCTCAAATAAATATGGGTACTTGGCTTTCATTTGCTTTTCAGTCTCCCAAGTGGCTTCTTGGGAGGTATGGTTTGCCCAAAGAACCTTGACTAGTGGTATCTACTTGTTGTGTGGTTGCTTAATGTTGCAATCTAGTATTTGGACTACACATTCCTCATATACTAGATCTTCAGTGATTTTACTAGGTTCAAATACAATGGCATGGTTCGGATCTGGAATATACTACTTGAGCTGAGAGATGTGAAATACATTATGCATGTGTTCTAGTTCTACTGGTAGATCCAATAGATATGCTACGAGATTTAACTTTTTAATGATTTCATAAGGTCCAATATATCTTGGACTCAATTTGCCTCGTACTCCGAACCTCTTGATACCCTTAGTTGCCGAAACTTTCAGAAAAGCTTTATCACCTACTTGAAACTCCAAAGGCCTCCTTCTTCTGCCTGCATAACTCTTTTGCTGACTCTGGGCAACCCTAATATGCTCCCGAATCCTTCTTATTATTTCAATGGTTTCCTGGATCATTTTGGGACCTATGATCAATGCCTCGTCCAAATCACTCCAACACAGTGGGGTTCTACATTTTCTTCCATATAAAGCCTCAAATGGGGCCATTTTTTGATAGTGGACTGCTAGCTATTGTTATCACCAACAATAAATCATCTTCCCATTTCCCTTGGAACTCCAGTGCATAAGCTCTTAACATGTGTCAACACCCCTAATTTCTAATTCTTTTCTTTATTACTAATATTAACCTATGTGATAGCAGAAAGCCTAATGGGGGTGTTAAAGGCGTGTTTCCTTTATTGAAACACCAAGTTGAGTATCGATCAAACTTTAATGCAAAATATTCTTTAATAATACTTCAGTTATAAGGGTTTCAACTACAGCTTTGGCAATTACTGAACTTAGCAAAATCCAAAAGAAGTCCTTCTCAAAACAACTATTGTTCTAACTATAGTTTAACGATAGAGCCTCGCTCTAACTTTACATCCCCATTCCCATGCGTATGCACTTCACCTGAAAATAAAACATTTTGCAAAGTGAGATAAATTTAATAACAATCACCCCTAACAGTCAAACACGCATACAAATTCATTTTAAAAACATTTTAGGAGTACGGAAGGCAAACAAACCACACTTAAACATTCACAGTATAAGCATCCAGCCATACCAATCTCTTTTATAATTTCCAATTTCTTAAGGCCTGCGCTTGGGTTTGATGCAGCCGCTTAAGCTCAACCTGGCCTACCGCTGACTTGGATGGTTACCGCCTAACCAAACCTTGGCCTACCATCCACATGGACGGTCACCGATAACCTGGCCCATGTCCCAATAGGGCACGTGGCTGGTCATATGCATGCATTCTTTCCTAGGGAATGCTAATGGCCATCAACAACATAACATAACTCACAGTCTCACCCATATCAACGTTTACTTATACAACCATGCTTACCCATTTTAAATGTTAATTCAACATGTATAGTTCATTCAGATTTAACCCAATCCCCTAGGCATTTCCATAACACACATACTTTCATTTTCAATGTAAGCAATTCAACGCCCAAGTTCAATGACATAGCTAAATAATTCAACCCAAGCCATGCAGTTATGTTCAATCAGTGCATTACATAATTTCATAAAACAAACATCCAAGGTAGCTCTTACCATGTTCATCACACACATTTTTTTTTCAACGAATTCAGGGAAGGATTAGGGCATGATTATTATATGGAATCCGTACAATTACAGGCTCGGTTACTTAATTAGGTCTGCTAATCAGCACCTAGACGAAAATAGCATTCACACTCAGTCCAAATCCTTATGGACCGTAACTATAGCCCAGGCCCCACTTATAAAAATGTTAGTACAATTTTAGGCACCCTTAGGTTTCCTAGATGCAGCCACACCCTGAGTCTAAATTCGGTTAGAATCTAGGCTCAATTTCCAGATCCCATATCTTTAGTTCTCGATGTCAGAACTCTGCATTCTTACCCATTCTAGAAAGGTCAGTCCATCCTCTACCAACCTTATGTTTAGTTTTTTCTTAGAATCTGACCAAAACTAGGTCATATTTCTTAATTACTCTACACTATCACTGGCTACCTAGATCTAGGAAGCCCTCGAGTTTTAGGTCATGTCTCACTCTACACTACTCCAATTCCCATGATTCAAAGACTCAATTACTCATCACATCCCAATCTATCTGCCATAATAAGTTTGGGATTTTTAGGATAGTATAACTCCTGGCCAAATTTTTAAAGTTAAGGCAAAAATTGTTCCCTACCCAGTGGCATTTTGTCCAACCTTTAACTCTAACATGAGTCTCTTTTTGACCATGATTTTCATACCACCAATCAACGACTACCCATAATGATCCCAACGACCTTGTGTCCTTACTAATCTAAGTTAAGTCAAGATTTCTGACTTTTAACCGAAATGAACAATTAAATATGCTATCATGCTCACCTTGGTTCAGTTTTTGGGAGAAAAGCGTTTGGATCATCACAGCCTTGAAAGTTTGAATCTAAAAATAATTATAAAACTTGCAATACAATTTACACACTTGGATTCTCACTTCAAAACTATAAAATAGTGAAAAAAAAACTTCAAAAAGGCCATAGCTGTGCATGGGGTGCATGGAGGTGTACCCCACTTACCACAAGCAATAGGGGAGGCGTGAGGTGTGGTGGCAGCTGCGGTGGCTGGGATGTCGTGGTGGCTGGTGGTGGCTGCATTGGCTGCTGTGGTGGCCTAGTGGTGGTGGCGCACCAAGGGTGATGGAAGAGAGAGACAGAGTGAGAGAGAGAGCGCGCACGAGAGAGGGAGAGTGAAAAGAGGGAGCAAGAGAGAGAGATGCAGCTAGGGTTTATTAGGGGGAGGGGGTGTGCGTGGGTGTGAGGAAGAGAGAGTTGCCTTGAGGGAGGGGCAAACACTAGATTTTTTTTAGGGTGAAGTGCGTGGGGTTTAGGGGGAGCAAGAGAGAGAAAAACATAAAGAGAGGGGGGCTATCCGGCTAGGTCTAGGAAAAAGAAAAAGAAATAAATTTTTTGAAAAAAATAAAAAGTTTGTGTCTTGGGCCAAAAGGTGAGTTTAGGAAAAACATTTTGACCCATTAAGAAATCCACAAAAATAACAAGTATAACTAGGTAAATAAATGTTTAAGTATATGGAGGTAAATAAATAAATAAATATATAAATCCAATATAAATTAGAAATCGAATAACAAATTAATCGAGAGAAATATAACCTGAATAAAATTTTAAATGCCTTCTTATTATGAAATGAATAAAATTTTGAAAAGAAATCATGGAGGAAAAATCTTTCGCATTGACTTGGATTACGAGGGTCGGTCCACATCACGTGATTCCTCATATTAAATTTCCAGGGTTTTACATACTGCCCCACTTAAGAAAGTTTTGTCCCCAAAACTTTAATAAACTATAGAAACTACTATCAATATGGAAATGAATTTTCGGGGTTTTATACACTACCCCACTTAAGAAAGTTTCATCTCAAAACTTGTACGCACCTGGTTATAGGAACAAGTGGGCTAATAAAGTTATTGATAATTGATGTAACGAAGAATATTAGTATGGCAGGTTTGATGTCTAAAATAATACAATTGAAAATTCTTTTGAGACACTTGAATGCCAATGTTATTAATTTCATATGATGTGGACCTTGTAGATGTGATGCCAATGTGATGTGTATAAGGCACGTGATGAAGTGATTGGACCACATGAGCATGGCCAGGATATGATTGTGAACAAAAGTATATGTTAAATTTTACATGATGTAGTAGCATACGATGTCTTACTGAATTTTAGTAGTACGTGTGTCATGAACTATTAGGAGAGGAACTAAACTAGACTTATTTCCTAAATAAGATGGCAGGAAATAATGATGAGTCTCATACTGGGCCCCATCCTGTCTCAAGGATCCCCATGAACCCGAAAATCCCCATGTCCCACTTGAGGGAGTGATTGGAAGCCCTCCACCCCAAGAATTGGAATGGGCCTCGCAGTCAGGTGGATGAAATTAACCCACCTACTGCATCAGAACTTACCAACCTTCTACTACTGGACCTATTGCAAAAGAAAGGGGAATAGCTATAGCACCAGAACGAGCACTTGCAGAAGCTGATGGAGGTTAGGGAGAGAAAGGTTGAGGAGGATAACTCCTATATCTTCAAGAGATTAGCTAGTCACAATCCACCTGCGTACGATGGCACCCCTGACCCTAAAACCTTCGAGCACGGGATTCAGGGCATAGAGAAGTTGTTTGATGCACTCCACTGCCCTCAGGAGTGAAAAGTGGGCTTTGTAGTGTTTTAGCTGAAGGACAAGACCGACCTATCATGGGACACGGTGTGAGAGAGACAGTATGAACCTGAATTTGGTTAGAGAAAGTTCAAGGAGTTGATCAAGGATCATTTTTACTCCATCTCTCTCCAGAAGGCGAAGGAGAACGAGTTCATGTAGTTGCATCAAGGAGGCATGAGTGTGCCAGAGTATGCCTCCAAGTTTGTGGAGCTTACCCGCTTTGCCCTGGCCTTTGTAACCAACAAGAGGCTCAAGATGAACTGGTTCGAGGTTGGACTTAACCCCGCCATCAAAGAGAGGATATCGGTACACTTATACACCTCTTATATGGATTTGTACGATATCGCCGTCAATGTAGAGAGGGCGATAAGGGAGAGAAGCAATTACTTTAACCAGTAGTGTGGAATTAAGAGGAAGAGAGATCAACGAGAAAATTTCCACTCACAAGGACCATAAAAGAGGGCTCCTGGGCACCATCACTCTGATAATAACATGCGTGGGGGCCAGCACTCCAACACTTGGCCTAGGGTGACC
This sequence comes from Carnegiea gigantea, assembly GCA_029747015.1. Classification (NCBI taxonomy): domain Eukaryota; kingdom Viridiplantae; phylum Streptophyta; class Magnoliopsida; order Caryophyllales; family Cactaceae; genus Carnegiea; species Carnegiea gigantea. The sequence goes on from JAKOGI010001630.1 coordinate 88,200, forward strand.
AGCAATGCTTGCGGGAAGTCAGGACATTATGCCCGGGAGTGTCATTCAGTCAAGAGGTGTTTCTACTACAGGAGCCCGCAACATCAGATCCGGGACTGCCCATATCCCCCAACTCTTGCCGGCCAATGTTATGGGAGATAGGGATAGCAGTCCCAGTAGTTCTACCAGAACCACAGTGGACAGGTGGCCAACCCTAACCAGCAGGGCCGAGCACCTCAGTAGATTAAGACCCAACCTCCCAACCAACCTCCCCGAAGCAAGGGAGGCAGAGTCTATGTGATGCATAAAGAAGAAGCAGAGGATGCTCCAAATATCGTAACGGGTACATTTTTTATCCAAGCTCAACCAGTAGATATTTTATTTGATTTAGGTGCTACGCACTCTTTCATTTCTATTAAACTGGTTGAGACACTAGGGCTAGTTCCATCCAGTAAATCCTCTATACAATATGTGATTCTCCCTGATAGGAAGACTGTGAGGTGTGAGGAACTATATGAGGACTGCCCTATTTGAATGTATAAGCGCGAGTTTCTAGTTGACCTATATAGGTTCAAGTTAACTGATTTTGGGATCATTATGGGTATGGATTGGTTAGCAAAATATCAGGCTCAGATAGACTGTCCAAAATAAAGAATCACCCTAAGGGGGCCCAATGGGGAGAAAGTAGTATACAAAGGTAAAGGACCAACATGTTGAGTGAAGCTGATTTCTATGATGAAATCCCGTAAGTTGTTAGGAAGAGGATGCGGGGGCTTCTTATTTAAGTAATAAAGACCGAGGGTGCTGAATCGTCCCTCAAAGATATTACAGTAGTGAGGGAATTCTTGGATGTATTCCCAGAGGAGATCCCTGGTGTGCCACCTCTTAGAGAAGTAGAGTTCTGTATTAATCTAACACCCGGAGCCACCCCCATCTCTAAGGCACCTTATTGTATGGCACTGATGTAACTTAAGGAACTAAAGACACAGCTAGACGAGCTGTTAGAGAAAGGATATATTCGGCCCAATACATCCCAATGGGGAGCCCCAGTGTTATTCGTGAAAAAAAGAATGGGATACCGAGGTTGTGCATAGACTATAGGGAACTGAATAAGATAACGGTCAAGAAACATTACCCTTTGCCCAGAATAGACAACCTCTTCGACCAGCTCAAAGGTGCAAGGACCTTTTCTAAGATAGATCTTTGTTCGGGGTATCACCAACTCCGAATCAAGGCTAAGATATAACTAAGACTGTCTTTTGCAGTCGGTATGGGCATTATGAGTTCATAGTGATGCCCTTTGGGCTCACTAACACCCCAGTAGCATTCATAGACCTTATGAATAGAGTCTTCAAACCCTACCTAGACTAGTTTGTGGTGGTGTTTATAGATGATATACTGATCCACTCGAGGACTCCAGAGGATCATACCCACTGTAGGACCGTCTAGAAGTATTGAGGAAGAATGAGCTGTATGCCAAGTTTACAAAGTATGAATTCTGGTTGAGTAAAGTGGCATTCTTGGGGCACGTAGTATTTGACGAGGGAGTACCCTCAAAAGATAGAGGCAGTAACGAACTGGCCAAGACCTAAGAATACGATAAAGGTGAGGAGTTTCTTGGGCTTGGCAGGGTACCATCATAGGTTTGCCCAAAACTTCTCAAAAATCACCACCCCACTCAGCAATCTAACCCTGGTCGCTAAGTACAAATGGACAGAGCAATGCGAGGAAGCGTTCCAAGAGCTTAAGAAAAGAATGATGAGTATGCCGGTATTCGCCTTACCCACCATCGACAAGGACTTTGTGGTGTATAGCGATACAACTAGGAGTGGGTTGGGATGCGTGTTGATGCAGGAGGATCGTATTATAGCCTACAGCTCGTGACAATTGAACACTCATGAGCAGAACTACCCGACTCACAACCTAGAGTTAGTGACAATTGTATTCGCACTTAAGATCTGGAGGCATTACTTGTACAGGGTACACTGCAAGGTTTTCACCGACCATCAGAGCCTGAAGTACCCATTTTTGCAAAAGGACCTGAACCTGAGGTAGATAAGATGGTTGGAGTTCCTGAAGGACTATGATGTCCATTTCCAGTACCACTCGGGTAAAGCTAATGTAGTGGCTAATGCATTAAGTTGCTGGCCATACCCGGCACTAAACTGCTTGCTGAAATTACCCAGTGATTTGTGCGAGGAGTTCTGAAGGTTGGAGCTTAACGTAATTGCCTCAGAGACCAAGCCTATACTTTGCACCTTCAAAGTACAACCAACACTCATAGAGGAAATTCGAGTAGTGTAGGCTACAGATCCTCAACTAGAACGGATTAGAGAGGAGGTATTGGTCGGGAAAGCACCCAGGTTGGTAATCCATGAGGACAGCACCATATGGTTCTATAATCGGATATGTGTTCCTACAGTAGAGGCACTTAAGAAGAAAATTCTAGATGATGGCTGCAATACTCCATACTCTGTGCACCCCGGGGGAAATAAACTATACAAAGACCTGAAACAGACATTCTGGTGGAGCAACATGAAGTAAGAGGTGGCTGACTATGTGGTGAAGTGCTTGACCTATCAGAGGGTGAAGATTGAACATCAACGACCAGCGGGACTCTTGCAACCGCTGGACGTCCCTGTGTGGAAGTGAGATTCAGTGTCCATAGATTTTATGGTAGGCTTACTGTTAGAATGTATAAGGTTTTGATGATAACAAATCCAAGTGTTGTTGTTGCGCCAAACAGGCTTTCTAAACAGATCCTTACTGCTGTTCTCAAGTCTTAAAACTGCTTAACTAATGGATTATCAAGAACAGGTACTCAAGTTAGCGATGCAAGAACAGCCGTGAAGAACAGGTTCTACGAAGTGTTTGAAGCACAAGATATAAGTGTAGCCGTGAGAAACAGATTCTGTGAAGTGTTTGCAGCAAATTCGTCTTTCTACAAGATGACTAGTGGTTACAACAAGATGTCTTGATTTAATTTGGTTTTATATTTTTAGACTCTTGTTAATATGCCAATCAGAAAGTCTTAACTTACCACTTACTTGAAACGGTTTTGCTTTTTTGGAAAATATTTCGGATCACCCTTCGAAACAATTCTGAAAACAGGACGCTCAGGGTGTTTCCAGAATAAGCTGCGAAAAAAAAAACAATTTTTCACGTTTTTATCTTTTGGATTTTGAGCAGCTTCTCCAAGATTTGCAAGAAAGATTTTTCTATGGAGTATCTTAACCCTTACCCTAAAAACGGTTATTAAAATCTAAGGGGATTTGCAAAATCTTTTTAAATAAAAAGAATATCCAAGTTTTGGCAAGTGGATAAGGTTGTTGAGAAAAACATGGGCTAGTTGCTGAGAATCATCGCCTTTTACACACGGTTTAGGAAGTGTTTCCAGCTCATGTTTCCTCATCCCTTGTGGCTAAAGAATTCTATATTCTTTAGGGATTTTAGTTTCCAAAAATTTGAGGAATTGTTTTTCCAAGCACTATATAAAGTCGCTTCTTAGAACATTAGAAGCATCGGTTTTCAAAGGAAAAAATTCAGTGTTCATGAGCTTAAAAGTTTCAAAAGAAAACCGTGTCTAGTAAGTGAGTTATTTGAGCTTTCAAAGTTGGCATACTAGGACTTCATTGTACCCTATATTAGCTTAGTTGAGAAGCATTGTAATAGGATGTTTTTCTTTATACTCTTCTTTCACAAAAGTGAGTTGAGTGTGTGTCCAAATCAAGGGGATTTTGGACGTGGGGTAACTTGTCTTAGGGAAGACGGTTACGTGGGTTGCAATTTGTAACAAGGTGTGTTACTATTGTAACGTGATTAGTCTGTTTAGTGAAGTGTTTAAATCCTACACGAGGTAGGTTGTGGTTTTTCACCTCAGTTGGGCTAGAGGTGTTTTTCACGTGAAAATCCTGTGTCCATTGTTTCCACATTCAATTTTGTTGGATTTTCGCTTATGCTTATCTCAGGAACAACCTGTGCGAACAGGGCCTAAAACTGTTTGCCAGCAACTTGCGAAAATCGGACACCACAATTCACCCCCCTTTGTGGTTGTGTACTCTCTAAATCAACAAGTGGTATCAGAGCAGGTTCTCCTTTGAAAGGCTAACACCTTGAGAGATCCTTGAAGATGAGTACCCCACAAGGCATACTTGAAGGTCAATCCATAACTCGACCACCATACTTCAATGGCCAACACTATGGTTGGTGGAAGAATAGGATGGAAAACTACATCCAAGCCGAGGACTATGAGTTGTGGATGCTCATCAAGAATGGACCACTCATCCCAAAGAAAATAACTGAAGATGGAAAGTCAATCCCCAAGGAGCCTAAAGAATTCAATACTGAAGATTACAAAATGATGGAGAAGAATGCCAAAGCCAAGAAACTTCTATATTTCGGCCTAGGTCCTGATGAATATACTCGCATATCTAAATGTGAGTCGGCCAAGGAGACCTGGGATGCTTTGCAAATAGCTCATGAAGGGACCAATCAGATAAAGCAATCCCGGATTGAATTGCTTGTGAGAAAATATGAGCTGTTTGAGATGGGTGATCGTGAAAGTGTGATGGACATGTACACTCGCTTCACTCACATAACGAATGAGTTGAAATCCCTGGGAAAATCCTTCACCACCGAAGAATTGGTGAGGAAAATCCTAAGAATTTTACCTCATTCTTGGGAAGCGAAAGTCACGGCCATCCAAGAAGCTAAGGACATGAACAAGATCACCCTAGATGAGCTGATTGGCAACCTCCAAACGTATGAACTTAGGAAAAATTCTCAACAGAAAGATGAGACAAAGAGAGATCGAGGTCTTGCACTAAAGGCCTTAGAAGATGATTCTGATTCTGATGAGGAGGAGATTGCCATGATCACTCAAAAGTTCAAGAAGTTCTTCAAGAAAGTCAAAGAAAATAGCAAAAGAAAGGATTTCAGGAAGGCCAGGAACACCTCTCGGGGACAGTTCTCCGGGTGTTTCAAGTGTGGCAAACTGGACCACATTGTGAGAAACTGCCCACTGCACAAGGAAGAACAAGAACCCGAACACCCTAGAAAACAGGGGAGGAAACAGGGTGTAAGTAGCTTAGCGAAAAGGTTCTCAAAAGCTATGCTCGCGGCCTGGGGAGACTCAAGCGAGGATGAGGAAGGGTCTGAAGCTGAGGAAGCTGATGTAGCACTCATAGCAAGAAGTAACACTGATTCAGATGATGAATCAACAGATAGTCTGACTTAACTCAAGAACAAGGTACGTGGTCTAAATAAATCAACTCTTGAGGAATTAGTGTACACTATAATGGATATATGTGCTGAATTAAAAAGGGATGTTCGAGATCTAGAACTTGAAAATGAAACCCTTAAATTGGAAAAACTTGAAGTTGACAAAGAAACTCTTGCCTTGCATGAAAACATCAATGTGCTTAAAGAAACTCTACTCATGAAAGAAGAGACTTGTTCCACTAAATTGACTAAGCTGGAAAAAGAATCGCTTGACTTAAAAGGTAAGGTCGAGTCCTTGTTTGTAGAGAATAAAAACTTGCTTGAGAAAATGAAACAAATGGAATCAGACCTTGCCACAAAGAAGCTCTGGAACAGGTTCTCACAAGCACTTGAATGGTTAAACACCCATCATAGTCGAAATAGAAGAGGACTAGGTTTTGTACCTAAGATGACCTACCCAGTGAATAGAAAATATGTAGGATTATCTGAGAATATTGTATGTTATCACTGTGGTAAAACGGGTCATTACTGTTATACTTGTCCCTCAAGAAAGTATGCCATTAAAAGGAACTTAGTGTATGTAAAACAAATATGGGTTAGGAAAGATGAGATTTGTACCTCTAAAGGAATGGGACCCAAGTGAATCTGGGTTCCCAAAACTAACATATGATCTGTTTTGCAGGCTGAAGTGAGAGAGAACAACCCAGCAAACAACCCAGCGAACAGCGCAGGGAACACCCTAGGAAACAGGCAGCTGTGGTATGTTGACAGTGGGTGTTCGAGGCATATGACTGGTGAAAAATCCAATTTTCTCTCACTTACAGCTTCAGAAGGAGGGAGTGTGGCATTTGGAAACGGCAAATCCGGGACAATTGTCGGTATAGGTAAGATAGGTGAGTCACTCTCCCATTCAATTGACAATGTTTATTTTGTGGATGGATTAAAACACAACTTGCTAAGTGTGTCCCAACTGTATGACAAAGACAACCTAGTAGTGTTCTCTCCAACACGTTGCTTGGTTGTAAATATGAACACAGGAGATGTTGTGTTGAGGGGGAAGCGACACAAAAATGTTTATAAAGTGTGTATTTCTACTCTTCCCCAAAATAATTTAACTTGTTTGAGTTCCCTAAATGATGATGTTATGCTTTGGCACAAAAGGCTAGGTCATGCAAGCCACTCGCTTTTGAACAAACTCGTAACCAAAGACTTAGTGATAGGCTTACCTTCCATCAAATTCAATGATGACAAGGTATGTGATGCATATGCCAAAGGCAAACAAGTCAGAAATTCATTTAAATCTAAAAGGTGTGTAAGCACTACCCGACCTCTTGAATTGATACATATGGATATATGTGGTCCAATGAAGATCATGAGCAGCGGAGGTAAGAGGTATGTGCTTGTGATAGTGGATGACTACTCTCGTTTCACTTGGACCCTATTTTTGGCTTCCAAAGATGAAACTTTTAAAAAATTTCTTGCTTTCATTAAAAAGACTGAAAAGAGGGTAGGGCACTCTTTGGTATGCCTAAGGTCTGACCATGGTACAGAATTTGAAAATTCGAGCTTTATTGATTATTGTAATGAGCATTGTGTTGATCATAATTTTTCAGCTCCAAGAATACCCTAACAGAACCGGGTAGTAGAACGCAAAAATCGCACTCGAGAGGACATGACTAGAACAATGCTTGTTGCTAGTGATCTTCCTAGAAACTTTTGGGCTGAAGCTTTGAATACATCATGTTACATTATAAATAGATGTATGATTAGACCTAGCCTTAACAAAACTCCTTATGAACTTTTCAAGAGAAGAAAACCTAATATTATGCATTTGAGAGTTTTTGGTTGTAAATGTTTTGTGCATAATAATGGAAAGGATGCCTTAGGAAAATTTGATCCAAGGAGTGATGAAGCAATATTCCTTGGTTACTCCTCGCATAGTAAGGCATACAAAGTGTTTAATAAGAGAACCTTGTGTGTTGAGGAAAGTGTGCATGTGCTTTTTGATGAAACTAACTCTCTAAGCGAGAATGATGCACAGGAAGAAGACTTCGAACTAGGTCTTGTTAGAAAAGACGTGCTACTTCAAGGTGAACAAGGTAAGGATCAATCGGAGGGAGTAAGGCCTGAGGCTGTTCTTCAGGAAGGTAAGCAAGGTGTGAACCAAACAGGGGGAAACAGGGTGGAACCCTGTTTGGGACAACACCAGCCGAATCCTTCAGGGATAAATCCAGGAACAAGCTCCCAAACAGGCTCGAGAACAGATTCTGAACCTGTTTCACCGAGTATTCTAGCTAGGATGGAGAGCGAGTCTGTGAACACACTTTCACCACGATCATGGAAATACCAAAGTTCACATCCTCTTGATCAAATTTTGTCTGACATTAATGCAGGAGTTCAAACTAGATCTAGACTCAAAAAATTTCTGTGCTTTCTATGCTTTTCTCTCAAAAATTGAGCCTAAGAATATTAATGAAGTCCTTGCAGATTCAGATTGGGTCACAGCCATGCAAGAAGAACTCCATCAGTTCGAAAGGAACAAGGTATGGCACCTTGTGCCACGGCCAGAGGATAGAACAATCATTGGAACCAAGTGGGTGTTCCGTAACAAGCTGGATGAGTGCGGAACAATCACTAGGAACAAGGCCCGGCTGGTGGTTCAAGGCTACAACCAAGAAGAGGGAATTGATTATGAAGAAACCTTTGCACCTGTTGCAAGGATGGAGGCCATTCGAATCTTGATAGCATTTGCAGCCCATATGGAGATCAAGTTGTATCAAATGGATGTCAAAAGTGCATTTTTAAATGGGTACCTCAAAGAAGAAGTGTATGTCAAACAACCCCCCGGTTTTGAAAGTGATGAATTTCCTAACCATGTTTTCAAACTTGACAAAGCACTTTATGGTTTGAAACAAGCCCCTAGAGCTTGGTATGAGCGGTTGTCAAGTTTTTTATTGGAAAATGATTTTACAAGAGACAAGATAGACAATACCTTGTTTCTAAAATCTAAGGGGGAACATTTGTTGATTGTCCAAGTATACGTCGATGACATTATATTTGGTGCAACTCATCATGATTTGTGCAATGAATTTTCAAAAATGATGAGGAGTGAGTTTGAAATGAGCATGATGGGTGAGCTTAATTTCTTTCTAGGCTTGCAAATCAAGCAAACTTTAAACGACACCATGATCCATCAACAAAAGTATATCAAAGAGTTACTTAAGCGTTTTAGGATGGAGTCGGCCAAGTCCATTGATACTCCCATCTCTCCCTCAACCAGGTTGGTAATGGATGATGGTAGTCCCTCAGTTGAGGAGAAATCCTATAGGGGCATGATAGGGTCACTCCCTATACCTCACGGCTAGTAGACCTGACATTGTTTTCAGTGTTGGTCTATGTGCACGTTTTCAGTCTAACCCTAAAGAAACTCATCTTAAGGCTGTAAAAAGGATTTTAAGATACTTAAAACATACACCTGATCTAGCCTTATAGTATCCTAGAGGTTGCAACTTTGATCTTGTTGGGTATGTTGATGCTGATTATGCAGGGTTCTTGGTTGATAGAAAAAGCACCTCAGGTATGGCTCACTTTCTTGGACCTTGTTTGGTATCTTGGGCAACCAAGAAACAACTCTCTGTTGCCTTGTCCACAGCAGAAGCTGAATACGTGGCAGCTGCATCCTGTTGTGCTCAGGTACTATGGATAAGGTAACAACTCAAGGATTTTTGTGTTGACATAGGATGCATTCCTATTTATTGTGACAATACAAGTGCAATTAACATTGCCAAAAATCCATGTCAACACAAAAGAACAAAACATATTGACATTCGTCATCATTTTTTAAGAGACAATGTTGAAAAAGGAGTGATCTCAATGAATTTTTGTGCCATTGAAAATCAAATTGCTGATATATTCACAAAGGCATTGAGTAGAGAACAATTTGAAAGGAATAGACTCGAACTAGGTTTAATTAAAATAACCTGACCACCCTGTTCTCTCTACCTGTTGGCAAAATTTACAATGCTATGGGTACAACATTTTAAATTTTTGTTTGCAATCAACTTCTGTGCTATGTTTAGCATATGTGAGGTATGCAACCTGCTGACACTCGTTGAGGTCTAATGAGATTGCCCTTATTGTCCCATGTTACCTAGCAAGTAACCTCAAGAACAAGCATTAGAAACAGGTACGCCTCTTGTTTGTCAAAATATGTGCAACTAGTTGGGAATTGCTAAAACACCTTTCGAGGCGTGCGCGGCCTAATTTAATGCTAAAGCCGTTGCAAAACGGGCAAAATCTTTAAAAGATCTTGCACGCTTCTCTCTCTTTAAATCTCTCTTCAAACTTACTTCACTCTCTCACCTGAACCGAAATTCCTCTTGCTCTGAAAATCTGCTCGAGAAACCCTAATCTCTCTCTCCTTCCTCTGAAAAAATGGCGTTCCCCATCAACACCGAGACTTCCTCGACCTTGAACCAGGGCAACCAGTCACCAAGCACAACCTTGCAAACAGCCACAGCCCTGTTTGCGCCTACACAGCTTCTGGCAGCGTTAATAGAAGGTAAATCCACTGAACCTTCTCGCCCAATTATCTACAAACCTTTTGGGTTTTTGAAGAGTATAGACCTTAGAATAGTAGGTCTAAAATTGGAAGACATTCCCTACAAATTTGGGTAGGATTTAATTTTGTTTGGTGAACCGGGCGCATGTCAACAATCTGGAGAACCCCAAGAACCTGTTGGGGCATCTGACCGAGAAATTGGGGCTTTAGATGAACTCTTTCTGTTCGAACATGGCCTAGATGACATCAATTCGTTTAGGCTATTTCCAGAGCAGGGAACAGGGGCCGAAACAGGGCCTGAGGTTTTTAGGGATGACCTAGGGGAGGATTTGTCAAAAGACGAAGGGGAAGCAGTGGTCAAATGGAGGAGTCTCCTGTCAAGCCTGCACAAGCCACACCAGTTACACAAACCGGTGAGAAACGCAAAAGGTACAAAATTGTGGCTAGGCGTACTAGAATGCCAAGAACACGACCACCATCAAGGTCTAAAAGCGGCCAGACTGAAGAACCCTCAAAAAGTGAAACCCCAATCAAACCAAAACCACAAATCTTCTCTTCGGCCAAACCCACAACTAGGCCAACTCGAAAATCAGCCCGAATTGCCTTCCACTCCACACCTCGTCGTGCCAAACAGTCATCCCCTGTCATTGAGGAAATTGATTCCTCCTCTGAGCCTTCATCAGATAGCGATACTGAAAACACCACCTTCAAATAGGGCACTCCCGTGTTCTCAAAGTCCCAAGAGGATAAGCCTCTGCTTGCACCAAAATCGACCTTCACTTTACCCTCCAAACCATCACCCCTCAAAACTCCCAAGAGAAAAGCCTCTCTCAAAAACGCCTCCACACAAGACCCTCCTACTGAGCCCCAACCTAAGAGAGCCAAGACGTCTACCCCGTCTGCCATTTCAGCCAAACTGACCCAATTGCTTCAGAGACGGGTCGTCAGGGGCAAAATTATCAAGGTAAAATATTTTGAGAAACAGGGTCTGGGGGTGTTTCTGCACAAGCTGCGTGCACAGGGGTGGTATGAGCTGTTTACAAACACCCAGCTGGGGTGTTCTGTACATGAGTTGGCAGAGTTCTATGCCAACTGCACTGTCACCGAAGGAGTGGTGACAAGTATTGTTAATGGGCAACAGCTTCGCTTTGATGCGAAGATATTAGGAAAAATTCTGGAGATTCCCTCCACGGGCTTTGATATATATGTGAGAGAAGACAAGACTATTTTAGGGACAGCCAAGGTGCAGGAGCTCTCCCAGAAATTTAGCCAGCAACTAAGCCTGCAAACACCCAAGTCCGTGAAGAAAGGGGACATGACATCGCTCCATCAATTGATATTTTGGTTTATTATCAAGAATGTCATTCCTCGGGGCGAGGGTCGCAATCTTGCCGATGCCATGGATCAGTGTCTTATGGACCTGATGGACAAGGAAGAGCAAATCAACCTTCCTGCCATCATGGTTCGACATATTGCAAGAATTGCAAACACCTCCAGGGAACATGACCTGGGGTATGGTTTCTTCCTGACTAGTGTCTTTGAGCATTTTGGGGTGACATTGCAGAAGAAGGTGGGAGCTCAGTTCATTGATGAGATTGGGAGTAACGCTCTTATGGGGTGTGGATACACTTTGGTTGAGGGGTCTGCATCAGAACAGGGGACAAAAACACCCCGTCCTCCTGTTCCTGGCAGTTCCTCAATCAAACTTGAGGCTGCTCTGAAGGAACACTCTCAACTCAGTGCTGAGCTTACTGCTGTGAAGGCTGCCCTGGACGAGGAAAAAGCTCTAAATGCTAAGCGCCATGAAGATCTTCTCGCCCTTCTCTCTTCCCTTTCAGCAAAATTTTCTCCTGCTCCCTGATCACCCTCCATAAGCTGTTTCCATCGGTTGTTCTCCAAGGCTGTTCTCACTTCTCTTGGTTATCCTCTCTTGCCAGTTTGTACTATGTTGCACTCTTTTGGTGAATGACAGGTTATCTTGGTTTTTGATTGGCTTTACCTTGCTTGCTTTTTACTGTGAATTGCTTGTGTGTGACTAGGATGGCCAATCTCATTATCGTACCAACACACTTGAGTGTATCGCCTGTTGACTTTCCTCCATTACCCAAGTGGTGGTGATAGCAAACACCCTCTGTTTGACTGTTCGCTCCTACTTTTTAATGATGCCAAAAGGGGGAAGATAGGATGACCAATATTGTTTTAGTTTTGCCATGGACGTGTTAATTTTCTTACATTTTCGATACTCACTGCTTCATGTGAATGTGATAAATTGGCACTAATCACTTCAATTGTCCTTGAAAGTCAATATGGTCACTTGGTTTGTCATCATCAAAAAGGGGGAATTTGTTAGAATGTATAAGGTTTTGATGATAACAAATCCAAGTGTTGTTGTTGCGCCAAACAGGCTTTCTAAACAGATTCTTACTGCTGTTCTCAAGTCTTAAAACTGCTTGACTAATGGATTATCAAGAACAGGTACTCAAGTCAGCGATACAAGAACAGCCGTGAAGAACAGGTTCTGCGAAGTGTTTGAAGCACAGGATATAAGTGCAGCCATGAGAAACAGATTCTGTGAAGTGTTTGCAGCAAATTCGTCTTTCTACAAGATGACTAGTGGTTACAACAAGATGTCTTGATTTAATTTGGTTTTATATTTTTAGACTCTTGTTAATATGCTAATCAAAAAGTCTTAACTTACCACTTACTTGAAACGGTTTTGCTTTTTTGGAAAATATTTCGGATCACCCTTCGAAACAATTCTGGAAACAGGACGCTCAGGGTGTCTCCAGAATAAGCTGCGGAAAAAAAAACAATTTTTCACGTTTTTATCTTTTAGATTTTGAGCAGCTTCTCCAAAATTTGCAAGAAAGATTTTTCTATGGAGTATCTTAACCCTTACCCTAAAAATGGTTATTAAAATCTAAGGAGATTTGCAAAATCTTTTTAAATAAAAAGAATATCCAAGTTTTGGCAAGTGGATAAGGTTGTTGAGAAAAACATGGGCTAGTTGCTGAGAATCGCCGCCTTTTGCACACGGTTTAGGAAGTGTTTCCAGCTCATGTTTCCTCATCCCTTGTGGCTAAAGAATTCTATATTCTTTAGAGATTTTAGTTTCCAAAAATTTAAGGAATTGTTTTTCCAAGCACTATATAAAGTCGCTTCTTAGAACGTTAGAAGCATCGGTTTTCAAAGGCAAAAATTCAGTGTTCATGAGCTTAAAAGTTTCAAAAGAAAACCGTGTCTAGTAAGTGAGTTATTTGAGCTTTCAAAGTTGGCATACTAGGACTTCATTGTACCCTATATTAGCTTAGTTGAGAAGCATTATAATAGGGTGTTTTTCTTTATACTCTTCTTTCACAAAAGTGAGTTGAGTGTGTGTCCAAATCAAGGGGATTTTGGACGTGGGGTAACCTGTCTTAAGGAAGACGGTTACGTGGGTTGCAATTTGTAACAAGGTGTATTACTATTGTAACGTGATTAGCCCGTTTAGTGAAGTGTTTAAATCCTACACGAGGTAGGTTGTGGTTTTTCACCTCAGTTGGGCTAGAGGTGTTTTCCACGTGAAAATCTTGTGTCCATTATTTCCGCATTCAATTTTGTTGGATTTTCGCTTCTGCTTATCTCAGGAACAACCTGTGCGAACAGGGCCTAAGACTGTTTGCTAGCAACTTGCGAAAATTGGACACCACAATTCACCCCCTCTTATAGTTGTGTACTCTCTAAATCAACACTTACCACCGACTTAAAGAAAGAACAACGCAATTTGGGCAACAATGAATCGACTCACAAAAACGGCGCATTTTATAGCCATGAGAAATACCTGGACCCTGGACCAATTAGCTCGAGCATACCTTGAGGAGACAGTACGGCTAAACGGAGTGCCTAGCTCCATAGTGTCAGACCACAACACCAGATTCTAGTCGGGCTTCTTGAAGAAACTACAGGAGGTATTTGGAACACTAGTGCGTTTCAGTACTGCATTTTATCCAGCCACGAACGGGCAAACCGAGTGCACGATTCAGGCATTAGAAGACATGCTGAGGGCTTGCGCCCCTGGACTTCAAGAAAGCATAGGATGAACAGCTGGCGCTGATCGAGTTCTCTTACAACAATAGTTACCACGCAAGTATTAGGATGGCCTCGTATGAGGCACTGTGTGGGAAGAGGTGCAGAACTTAGCTTCGTCAGTAGGAGATCAACGAAGCTCTGACCATTGGGTCAGAATTAATCCAACCCACCACTGATAAGGTCCGACTGATTCAAGAACGGATGAGAGCTGCTCAGAGCTGCGATAAAAGCTACACCGATCGAAGGCGTAGGCTCCTAGAATTCCAAGTGGGTGATCAGATGTTTCTCAGAGTATCCCTAATCAAGGGAATCGCGAGATTTGGTATGGTAGGAAAACTTAGCCCAAGGTGCATCGTGTCGTACGCAGTTATACAAAGAGTTGAGAGGTAGCATACCGGTTAGAATTAGTGCCTGAACTTCTAAGGGTACACAACGTGTTCCATGTGTTACAGCTACAAAAGTACACCCCAGATCCCTCTTATGTAGTCGAGCCCAACCCCATAGAGCTTCAAGAAGACCTGTCATATGAGGAACAGTCCATGCAGATCTTGGAACAGCAATAGAAACAACTTTGTAGGAAGACGGTTTCCTTGGTGAAGGTCCTTTGGGCCAACCACGAGGTGTCGGAAGTAAGCTAGAAAGCAAAGCAGGAGATGCGAGACAAATACCCTCACTTGTTCCTATAACCAGGTGCATACAAGTTTTAAGGACGAAACTTTCTTAAGTGGGGTAGTGTGTAAAACCCCGGAAATTCATTTTCATACTGGTAGCGGTTGTCGTAGTTTATTAAAGTTTCGGAAACGAAACTTTCTTAAGTGGGGTAGTATAAACCCCGGAAACATAATACGAGGAATCACGTGATGTGGACCGACCCTCGTAATCCAAGTCAATGCATTTATTTACCTAGTTATATTTGTTATTTTTGTGGATTTCTTAATGGGTCAATTTTCCCCCCCTAAACTCACCTTTTGGACCAAGACACAAACTTTGTATTTTTTTTCAAAACATTTGTTTCTTTTTTTTCCCCCTTAGACCTAGCCGGATAGTCCCCACCTCTCTTTATGTTTTTCTCTCTCTTCCTCCCCCTAAACCCCGTGCCCTTCCCGCTCAAAAAAAAAAAAAAAAACCCTAGTGTTTCCCCCTCCCTCAAGACAACTCTCTCTTCCTCACGCACACGCACACCCCTTCACCCCAATAAACCCAAGGTTATTTTAAGGGATGAATGAGGTACAGAAATATGTTTTATAGGAAAAGAGAGGAAAAACCTTATCCTTTAAATTCTATTATAAAAGCAAGTGAGCTCTTATGTCAAGGATATATTGGGCATTGGTGTTATGCTATTGACACTTAACCAAAGGAAGAAAAAGCAGAAAATATCCGTGTAGTTTGTGAATTTAGAAATATTTTCTTGAAGAGTTATCGAGACTACTCTGCAAAGAGAAATTGATTTTGAGATCGAATTAATTCCTGATGCCTTACCTATTAATAAGTGGTTTTATATGCTTCATTTTTAGGAGGTTTTGTAGCACTTTTTAAGGAATTTATAGGCTTGGTGTCATGATTTATGCTCTAATTCTCGTTTTATGCCTGGGGATGGTTCTTTGATGATATTTGCAGAATTTTAGACCATTTGATCGGGCACTTGACCCCCATTTAGGTGCATATTGACCTTCCACAGAGGTGCCCTAAGCCCTATGCCTATGGAGTAAGAGAAGAGCAGAAGAATTCGGAACCAGCCAAAACCACGGTCAGACCGTGGTGTCCCCCACGGACGGTGGTAAGCCTGTAACTGCTAGCCTCTTCATCTTTCTTCATTGTGCAGCTGAGGATGCACTGTTTGCTATTTATAGGGTGTGTTCCAAGGCTTTTGAGAGAGAATTCAGCAACAATAGCCATCTCACTACTGTCGCATCTCTTTTAGTTAGAGTTTACTTTAGTTTAGTTTTTGAGAGTTGAAGGGAGAAGCTTTGCTCTTAGAGGCTTGAAGATTGTTGCACAATTTGAGGGCGGCCATTGTTACTGTTGAATTAGAGAGTACACAACCACAAGAGGGGGGTGAATTGTGGTGTCCGATTTTCGCAAGTTGCTGACAAACAGTCTTAGACCCTGTTCGCACAGGTTGTTTCTGAGATAAGCAGAAGTGAAAATCCAACAAAATTGAATGCGGAAATAATGGACACAGGATTTTTACGTGGAAAACACCTCTAGCCCAACTGAGGTTAAAAACCACGACCTACCTCGTGTAGGATTTAAACACTTCACTAAACGGGCTAATCACGTTACAATAGTAACACACCTTGTTACAACTTGTAACGCACGTAACTTGTCTTCCCTAAGACAAGTTACCCCACGTCCAAAATCCCCTTGATTTGGACACACACTCTACTCACTCCTGTGAAAGAGGAATGTAAAAAAAAAAACACCCTATTACAATGCTTCTCAACTAAGCTAATATAGGGTACAATGAAGTCCTAGTATGCCAACTTTGAAAGCTCAATTAATCTACTCACAAGGCTCGGTTTTCTTTTCAAACGTTTTAGCTCATGAACTCAGATTTTTTCTCTTTGAAAACCGATGTCTCTAAGATTGTAAGAAGTCGCCTTTTATAGTGCTTGGAAAACAATTCATCAAATTTTTGGAAACTAAAAAATCTGAAGAATATAGAATCCTTTACCCACAAGGGATGGAAAAACTATTTCTGAAATTTTTGGAAACTAAAATCCTAGAGAAAATAGAATCCTTTAGCTATAAGGGGTAAGGTGACATGAGCTGAAAAACACTTCCTGAACCGCGTGCATAAGGCGGTGTTCTTTAGCAGCTAGGCCATGTTTTTCTCAACTACTTTATCCACTTGCCAAAAATTGGATATTCTTTTTATTTAAAAAGATTTTGCAAATCCCTTAAGATTTTTGATAACCGTTTTTAGGGTAAGGAATAAGATACTCCATAGAAAAATCTTTCTTGCAAATCTTTGAAGAAGCTGCTCAAAATCCAAAAGATAAAAATCGTGCAAAGCAGTTTTTCGCAGCTTATTCGGGAAACACCCTGATCGCCCTGTTCCCAGGGTTGTTCTGAAGGATGATCCGAAATATTTTCTGAAAAGCAAAACCGTTTCCAATGAGTGGTAAATTAAAACTTTCTAATTGACATATTAACAAGAGTCTAAAAATATAAAACCAAATCAGATCAAGACATCTTGTTGTAACCACTAGTCATCTTGTAGAACGACTTTGCTGCAAACACTTCACAGAACCTGTTTGTCACAGCTGCACTTATATCTTATGTTTCAAACACTTCACAGGATATGCTTCAAACACCTTACAGAGCCTGTTCCTCATGGTTGTTCTTACATCGCTAACTTGAGTACCTGTTCTTGATAAACCATTAGTCAAGCAGTTTTAATATATTGAAGAACAGCAGTAAGACCTATTTGGAAAGCCTGTTTGGAGCAACAACAACAACACTTGGATTTGTTATCATCAAAACTTTATACATTCTAACAAATTCCCCCTTTTTGATGATGACAAACCAAGTGACCATATTGACTTTCAAGGGCAATTTAAGTGATTTGTACTAATTATTCAAATTCACATGAAGCAGTTAGTATCGAAAAGATTGTAAGAAAATTAACTCGTCCATGGCAGAACTAAAATAATATTGGTCAACCTATCTTCCCCCTTTTGGCATCATTAAAAAGTAGGGGCGAACAGTCAAACAGAGGGTGTTTGCTATCACCACCACTTGGGTAATGGAGGAAAGTCAACAGGCGATACACTCAAGTGTTTTGGTACGGTAATGAGATTGGCCATCCTAGTCACACACAAGCAATTCATAACAAAAGGCAAGCAAGGCAAAGCCAATCAAAAAACAAGATATCCTGTCATTCATCAAAAGAGTGCAACAGAGTACAAACTGATTCACCAAGAGAAGTGAGAACAGGCTATGAGAACAACAGATGGGAACAGCTCATGAGGGGTGTTCAAGGAGCAGAAGGAGAAAATTTTACTGAAAGTGAAGAGAGAAGGGCGAGGAGATCTGCATGGCGTTTTGCATTTAGAGCTTTTTCCTCGTCCAGGGCAGCCTTTACAGCGTTAAGCTCAGTACTGAGGCGAGAGTTTTCTTCCAAAGCAGCCTCAAGCTTGGTTGAGGAACTGCCAGGAACAGGAGGACGGGGTGTTCTGGTCCCCTGTTCTGAGGCAGACCCTTCAATCAAAGCATACCCACACCCCATAAGGGTGTTACTCCCGATCTCATCAATGAACTGAGCGCCCACCTTCTTCTGCAGTGTCACCCTAAAGTGCTCAAACACACTAGTCAGAAAGAAGCCGTATCCCAGATCATGTTCCCTAGAGGTGTTTGCAATTCTTGCAATATGTCGAATCATGATGGCAGGAAGGTTGATTGGCTCTTCCTTGTCCATCAGATCCATCAAACATTGATCCATGGCATCAGCAAGATTGCGACCCTGGCCCCTGGGGATTACATTCTTGATGATAAACCAGAATATCAATTGATGGAGCGATGTCATGTCCCCTTTCTTCACGGACTTGGGTGTTTGGAGTCTTGATTGCTGGCTAAATTTCTGGGAGAGCTCCAGCAGCCTGGCTATCCCTAGAATAGTCTTGTCTTCTCTCACATATATATCAAAGCCCGTGGAGGGAATCCTCAGAATTTTCCCTAATATCTTCGCATCAAAGCGAAGCTGCTTCCCATTAACAATACTTGTCACCACTCCTTCGGTGACAGTGCAGTTGGCATAAAACTCTGCCAACTCATGTACAGAACACCCCAACCGGGTGTTTGTAAACAACTCATACCACCCCTGTGCACGCAGCTTGTGCAGAAACACCCCCAGACCCTGTTTCTCAAAATACTTGACCTTTATAATTTTGCCCCTGATAACCCATCTCTGAATCAATTGGGTCAGTTTGGCTGAGATTGCAAACAGGGTAGATTTCTTGGCTCGTTTAGGTTGGGGCTCAGTAGGAGGGTCTTGGGTGGAGGCATGTTTGAGGGAGGCTTTTCTCTTGGGAGTTTTGAGGGGTGATGGTTTTGGTATAGGAAGAGGCTTATCCTCTGAGGACTCTGAGAACACGGGCGTGCCCTGTTTGAAGGCAGTGTTCTCAGTGTCGCTATCTGATGAAGGCTCAGAGGAGGAATCAATCTCCTCAACAACAGGGGCTGACTGTTTGGCAGGACGAGGAGTGGAGTGAAAAGCTATTCGGGCTGATTTTCTTGTGGGTCTGTTTATGGGTTTGGCCGAAGAGGGGATTTGTGGTTTTGGTTTGACAAGGGGTTCACTTTTTGAGGGCTCTTCAGTCTGGCCGCTTTTAGGCCTTGATGGTGGTCGTGTTCTTGGCATTCTAGTACGCCTAGCCACAATTTTGTACCGTTTGCGTTTCTCACCGGTTGGTGGTACCGGTGTGGCTTGTTCAGTTTTGGCAGGGGCCTCCTCCAGTTGACCACTACTTCCCCCTTCTTCTCTTGATAAATCCTCCCCTAGGTTCTCCTTAAAAACTTTAGGCCCTGTTTCTGACCCTGTTTCCTGCTCAAGAAACAGCCCAAACGAATTGATGTCATCTGACCTATGGTCCAACAGAAAAAGTTCATCTGAAGCCCCCAATTTCTCTTTCAGATGCCCCAACAAGTTCTTGGGGTTGACATGCGCCCGTTTCACCAAACAAAATCAATTCCCACCCAAATTTGTACGGGATGTCTTCCAATTTCAAATTCACTGTTCTAAGGTCGATACTTTTCAAAAACCCAAAAGGTTTATAGGCAATGGATCGAGGAGGTTCAGTATTTTTACCTTCCATGAGGGCCGTCAGAAATTGTGTAGGTGCAAACAGGGCTGTGGCTGTTTGCAAGGCTGTGCCCTGTGTCTGGTTGCCCTGGGTCAAGGTCGAGGAGCTCTCGAAGCTAATGGGGAACGCCATTTTTCAGAGGAAGGAGAGAGATTAGGGTTTCTTGAACAGAGTTTCAAAGCAAGAGAGTTTCGGTGGAGGTGAGAGATTGAGCAAGAGCTTTAAAGGGAGAGAGAGACGTGCGAAATCTTTAAAAGATTTTGCCTGTTTTTGCAACGAACTTTAGCATTTATTGCGCACACCTCGGGAAGAGATTAGCAGTTTTCAATTTCTTGCACACATTTGACAAACAAGAGGCGTACCTGTTCCTGATGCTTGTTCTTGAGGTTACTTGCTCGGTAACATTGGACAATAAGGGCAATCTCATTAGACCTCAACGAGTGTCAGCAAGTTGCAAACCTCACATATGCTAAACATAGCAAACAAGTTGATTGCAAACAAAAATTTAACATGTTGTACCCGTCACTTTTAAATTTTGCAAATAGGGAGAGAGAACAGGTTGGTCAGGTTGTTCTAATTAAGCCTAGTTCGAGTCTATTCCTTTCAAATTGTTCTCTACTCAATGCCTTTGTGAATATATCAGCAATTTGATTTTCAGTGGCACAAAAATTCATTGAGATTACTCCTTTTTCAACATTGTCTCTTAGAAAATGATGACGAATGTCAATATGTTTTGTTCTTTTGTGTTGACATGGATTTTTGGCAATGTTAATTGCACTTGTATTGTCACAATAAATAGGAATGCATCCTATGTCAACACAAAAGTCCTTGAGTTGTTGTCTTATCCATAATAACTGAGCACAACAAGATGCAGCTGCCACATACTCAGCTTCTGCTGTGGACAAGGCAACAGAGAGTTGTTTCTTGGTTGCCCAAGATACCAAACAAGGTCCAAGAAAGTGAGCCATACCTGAGGTGCTTTTTCTATCAACCAAGAAACCTGCATAATCAGCATCAGCATACCCAACAAGATCGAAGTTGTACCCTCTAGGATACCATAAGGCTAGATCGGGTGTATGTTTTAAGTATCTTGAAATTCTTTTTACAGCCTTAAGATGAGTTTCTTTAGGGTTAGATTGAAAATACGCACATAGACCAACACTGAAAACAATGTTAGGTCTACTAGCCGTCAGGTATAGGAGTGACCCTATCATGCCCCTATAGGATTTCTCCTCAACTGAGGGACTACCATCATCCATTACCAACCTAGTTGAAGGAGAGATGGGAGTATCAATGGGCTTGGCTGACTCCATCCCAAAACGCTTAAGTAATTCCTTAATATACTTTTGTTGATGGATCATGGTGCCGTTTGAAGTTTGCTTGATTTGCAAGCCTAAAAAGAAATTAAGCTCACCCATCATGCTCATTTCAAACTCACTCCTCATCATTTTTGAAAATTCATTGCACAATTCATGATGAGTTGCACCAAATATGATGTCATCGACATATACTTGGACAATCAACAAATGTTCCCCCTTAGATTTTAGAAACAAGGTATTGTCTACCTTGCCTCTTACAAAATTATTTTCCAATAAAAAGCTTGACAACCGCTCATACCAAGCTCTAGGAGCTTGTTTTAAACCATAAAGTGCCTTGTCAAGTTTGAAAACATGGTTAGGAAATTCATCACTTTCAAAACCGGGGGGTTGTTTGACATACACTTCCTCTTTAAGGTACCCATTTAGAAACGCACTTTTAACATCCATTTGATATAACTTGATCTCCATGTGGGCTGCAAAAGCTATCAAGATTCGAATGGCTTCCATCCTTGCAACAGGTGCAAAAGTCTCTTCATAATCAATTCCCTCTTCTTGGTTGTAGCCTTGAACCACCAGCCGGGCCTTGTTCCTAGTGACTGTTCCGCACTCATCTAGCTTGTTACGGAACACCCACTTGGTTCCAATGATTGTTCTATCCTCTGGTCGTGGCACAAGGTGCCATACCTTGTTTCTTTCGAACTGATAGAGTTCTTCTTGCATGGCTGTGACCCAATCTGAATCTGCAAGAGCTTCATTAATATTCTTAGGCTCAATTTTTGAGAGAAAAGCATAGAAAGCACAGAAATTTTTAAGCCTAGATCTAGTTTGAACTCCTGCATTAATATCAGACAAAATTTGATCAAGAGGATGTGAACTTTGGTATTTCCATGATCGTGGTGAAAGTGGATTCACAGATATGCTCTCCATCCTAGCTGGAATACTTGGTGAAACAAGTTCAGGACCTGTTCCCAAGCCTGTTTGGGAGCCTGTTCCTGAAATTATCTCAGAAGAGTTCGGCTGATGTTGTCCCGAACAGGGTTCCACCCTGTTTCCCCCTGTTTGGTTCACACCCTGCCTACCTTCCTGAAGAACAGCTTCAGGCCTTGATCTCTCAGGTTGATCCTTACCTGGTTCATCTTGAAGCAGCATGTCTTTTTTAACAAGACCTAGTTCGAGGTCTTCCTCCTGTGCATCATTCTCACTTAGAGAGTTAGTTTCATCAAAAAGCACATGCACACTTTCTTCAACACACAAGGTTCTCTTATTAAACACTTTGTATGCCTTACTATGTGAGGAGTAACCGAGGAATATTGCCTCGTCACTCCTTGGATCAAATTTCTCTAAGGCATCCTTTCCATTATTATGCACAAAACATTTACACCCAAAAACTCTCAAATGCAAAATATTTGGTTTTCTTCCTTTGAGGATCTCATAAGGAGTTTTGTTAAGAACAGGTCTAATCATGCATCTATTTATAATGTAACATGATGTGTTTAAAGCTTCAGCCCAAAAATTTCTAGGAAGACCACTAGCAACAAGCATTGTTCTAGTCATGTCCTCTAGAGTACGATTTTTGCGCTCTACCACCCCGTTCTGTTGGGGTGTTCTTGGAGCTGAAAAATTGTGATCAACACCATGCTCATTACAATAGTCAATAAAGCTCGAATTTTCAAATTTTGTACCATGGTCAGACCTTATGCATACCAAAGAGTGTCCTACCCTCTTTTCAGTCTTTTTAATGAAAGCAAGAAATTTTTCAAAAGTTTCATCTTTAGAAGCCAAAAACAAAGTCCAAGTGAAACGAGAGTAGTCATCCACTATCACAAGCACATACCTCTTGCCACCTCGGCTCATGATCCTCATTGGACCACATAGATCCATATGTATTAATTCAAGGGGTCGAGTAGTGCTTATACACTTTTTAGACTTAAATGAATTTTTGACTTGTTTGCCTTTGGCACATGCATCACATACCTTGTCATCATTGAATTTGATGGAAGGTAAGCCAACTACTAAATCTTTGGTTACAAGTTTGTTCAAAAGAGAGTGGCTTGCATGACCTAGTCTTTTGTGCCAAAGCATAACATCATCCTTTAAGGCACTCAAACAAGTCAAATTATTTTGGGGAAGAGTAGAAATACACACTTTATAAACATTTTTGTGTCGCTTCCCCCTCAACACAACATCTCCTGTGTTCATGTTTACAACCAAGCAACGTGTTGGAGAGAACACTACTAGGTTGTCTTTGTCACACAATTGGGACACACTTAGCAAGTTGTGTTTTAAACCATCCACAAAATAAACATTGTCAATTGAATGGGAGAGTGACTCACCTATCTTACCTATACCGACAATTGTCCCAGATTTGCCGTTTCCAAATGCTACACTCCCTCCTTCTGATGCTGTAAGTGAGAGAAAATTAGATTTTTCACCAGTCATATGCCTCGAACACCCACTGTCAACATACCACGGCTGCCTGTTCCCTAGACTGTTTCCTGCACTGTTTGTTGGGTTGTTTGCTGGGTTGTTCTCTCTCACTTCAGCCTGCAAAACAAATCAAGGGTTAGTTTTGGGAACCCAGATCCACTTGGGTCCCATTCCTTTAGACGTGTAAATCTCATCTTTCCTAACCCACATTTGTTTTACATGCACTGAGTTCTTTTTAATGGCATACTTTCTTATAGGACAAGCATATCGATAATGCCCCGTTTTACCACAATGAAAACAAACAATATTTTCAGGTAATCCCACATATTTGTTATTCACTGGGTAGGTCATCTTAGGCACAAAACCTAGTCCTCTTCTATTTTGACTATGATGAGTGTTTAACCATTCCAACGCCCTTGAGGACCTATTCCAGAGCTTGTTTGTGGCAAGGTCCGATTCTAAGTGTTTTATTTTTTCAAGCAAGTTTCTGTTTTCTTCCAGCAAAGACTCGACCTTACCTTTTAAGTCAAGAGATTCTTTTTCTAGCTCAGTCAGTTTAGTGGAACAAGTCTCTTCTTTCATGAGTAGAGTTTCTTTAAGCACATTGATGTTTTCATGCAAGGCAAGAGTCTCTTTGTCAACTTCAAGCTTTTCTAATTTAAGGGTTTCATTTTCAAGTTCTAAATCTCGAACATCCCCTTTTAATTCAGCACATATATCCATTATATTGTACACTAATTTCTCAAGAGTTGATTTATTTAGACCACGTACCTTGTTCTTGAGTTGAGTCAAACTATCCATTGACCCATCATCTGAATCAGTGTCACTCCTTGCCATGAGTGCTACATCAGCTTCCCCAGCTTCAGACCCTTCCTCATCCTCACTTGAATCTCCCCAGGCCGCGAGCATAGCTTTTGAGAACCTTTTCGCTGAGCTGCTTACACCCTGTTCCCTCCCCTATTTTCTGGGGTGTTCGGGTTCTTGTTCTTTCTTGTGCAGTGGGCAGTTTCTCACAATGTGGGCCAGCTTACCACACTTGAAACACCCAATGAACTGTTTCTGAGGGGTGTTCCTGGCTTTGCCGAAGTCCTTCCTTTTGATGTTTTCTTTGACTTTCTTGAAGAACTTCTTAAATTTTTGAGTCATCATGGCAATCTCCTCCTCCTCAGAATCAGAATCATCTTCTAAGGCCTTTAGTGCAAGACCTCGTTCTCTCTTTATCTCATCTTTCTGTTGAGAATATTTCCTAAGTTCATATGTTTGGAGGTTTCCAATCAGCTCATCTAGGGTGATCTTGTTCATGTCCTTAGCTTCTTGGATGGCCGTTACTTTTGCTTCCCAAGAATGAGGCAAAATTCTTAGGATCTTCCTTACCAATTCTTCGGTGGTGAAGGATTTTCCCAAGGATTTCAACTCATTCGTTAAGTGAGTGAAGCGAGTGTACATGTCCATCACACTTTCCCGATCACCCATCTCGAACAGCTCATACTTTCTCATAAGCAATTCAATCCGGGATTGCTTTACTTGATTGGTCCCTTCGTGAGCTACTTGCAAAGCATCCCAGATTTCTTTGGCCGACTCACATTCAGATATGCGAGTATATTCATCAGGACCTAGGCCAAAATATAGGAGTTTCTTGGCCTTGGCATTCTTCTCCATCATCTTGTAATCTTCAGCATTGAACTCCTTAGGCTCCTTGGGGATTGACTTTCCATCTTCAGTTGTTTTCTTAGGGATGAGTGGTCCATGCTTGATGAGCATCCACAACTCATAGTCCTCGGCTTGGATGTAGTTTTCCATCCTATTCTTCCACCAACTATAGTGTTGGCCATTAAAGTATGGTGAACGAGTTATGGATTGACCTTCAAGCATGCCTTGTGGAGTACTCATCTTCAAGGATCTCTCAAAGGTGTTAGCTTTTCAAAGGAGAACCTGCTCTGATACCACTTGTTGAATTAGAGAGTACACAACCACAAGAGGGGGTGAATTGTGGTGTCCGATTTTCGCAAGTTGCTGACAAACAGTCTTAGACCCTGTTCGCACAGGTTGTTTCTGAGATAAGCAGAAGCGAAAATCCAACAAAATTGAATGCGGAAATAATGGACACAGGATTTTTACGTGGAAAACACCTCTAGCCCAACTGAGGTTAAAAACCACGACCTACCTCGTGTAGGATTTAAACACTTCACTAAACGGGCTAATCACGTTACAATAGTAACACACCTTGTTACAACTTGTAACACACGTAACCTGTCTTCCCTAAGACAAGTTACCCCACGTCCAAAATCCCCTTGATTTGGACATACACTCTACTCACTCTTGTGAAAGAAGAATGTAAAAAAAAAAAAAACACCCTATTACAATGCTTCTCAACTAAGCTAATATAGGGTACAATGAAGTCCTAGTATGCCAACTTTGAAAGCTCAATTAATTCACTCACAAGGCTCAGTTTTCTTTTCAAACGTTTTAGCTCATGAACTCAAATTTTTTTCTCTTTTAAAACCGATGTCTCCAAGATTATAAGAAGCCGCCTTTTATAGTGCTTGGAAAACAATTCATCAAATTTTTGGAAACTAAAAAATCTGAAGAATATAGAATCCTTTACCCATAAGGGATGGAAAAACTATTTCTGAAATTTTTAGAAACTAAAATCCTAGAGAAAATAGAATTCTTTAGCTATAAGGGGTAAGGTGACATGAGCTGAAAAACACTTCCTGAACCGCGTGCATAAGGTGGTGTTCTTTAGCAGCTAGCCCATGTTTTTCTCAACTACCTTATCCACTTGCCAAAAATTGGATATTCTTTTTATTTAAAAAGATTTTGCAAATCCCTTAAGATTTTTGATAACCGTTTTTAGGGTAAGGAATAAGATACTCCATAGAAAAATCTTTCTTGCAAATCTTTGAAGAAGCTGCTGAAAATCCAAAAGATAAAAATCGTGCAAAGCAGTTTTTCGCAGCTTATTCGGGAAACACCCTGATCGCCCTGTTCCCAGGGTTGTTCTGAAGGGTGATCCGAAATATTTTCCGAAAAGCAAAACCGTTTCCAGTGAGTGGTAAATTAAAACTTTCTAATTGGCATATTAACAAGAGTCTAAAAATACAAAACCAAATCAGATCAAGACATCTTGTTGTAACCACTAGTCATCTTGTAGAACGACTTTGCCGCAAACACTTCACAGAACCTGTTTGTCACTGCTGCACTTATATCTTATGTTTCAAACACTTCACAGGATATGCTTCAAACACCTTACAGAGCATGTTCCTCATGGTTGTTCTTACATCGCTGACTTGAGTACCTGTTCTTGATAAACCATTAGTCAAGCTGTTTTAATATATTGAAGAACAGCAGTAAGACCTATTTGGAAAGCCTGTTTGGAGCAACAACAACAACACTTGGATTTGTTATCATCAAAACTTTATACATTCTAACAGTTACAAAGTTTTCCTTCCTTTTCACTTATTCTTGAACTTTTGGTTTTGTTGAATTACAAATATCAATGAGTAGTTTTATTTTATCTAGGGATTTGTTAGCCATAGTATTATAATTGGATCCTTCAATTTTACAATCTTGTGCTTATTTCATGATCGGAATGATTTACTTCTATCTTGAGATTGGAATTTTGTGAGTAGAATTTGGCCAATTTGGTTACTTATATTAGGTAGTAGGGTGAAGTACTGAAAAGTGAAACTCGCTACCAGAACTCCTTGATAGAACTTGACTTAGTGAAATTTGAGAGAGAATTGCTTGTTAAGAGGAAACTTGGCATTCATGAATATTCAACCCTGACTAAATCAAAGACACTTGAGAGAGTGTTAGTTGAATTCATTTAGGCAATATAATTGATTTCGAATAAAGGATTAAATTTAACTCGATTGCAATTTCTTGAATCATTCAATCCATGAAAAGTGCATGCTTAATTCTGTAATCCAATTCTTCACTTGGTGAATCAAATTCCTAGATTGATTTCCAATTAGATAATTAGTTTATTAAATCGACTCATTGAAACAATTGATTACTTGGCAATTTCAATTAAACTTTAGCTCGACAGATTACTATGGTCCCTAAGGACAATCTTTTAATCTATACTAAGACACCCTTGCGCTTGCAGTTGTGTCAAGTTTTTGGCGTCGTTGTTGAGGACCAGATTGTTAACTATTGAGTTAGTCTTACGAAATTGGCTAAGTGTTTTACTTTATTTTCTTTTCATTTTGATTGCGTTGGTAGTGTTGGTGATTATGCTTGTATGAATCTTTCCCCATTTCTGCGAAGTCCATTTCTATACAAACCCGATCTTGAGATTGAGAGGACTTTTCATTTAAAGAGGAAGAAGTAAAGACTTGAGGAACAAAGTCATAAAGTTAGAAGGACCTCATCAAATATAGTAGGAGGAGGTGGTGAGCAAAGAAGGACGCTTAGGAATTTGGTTACCCCCAGAGTCCAAGGCATCACGTCAAGCATTGCTTGTGCTAACATGGAGTCAAACAACTTTGAGCCCAAGCCGGTGCTTATTTCCATGGTGCAACAATCCCAATTTGGAGGCACCCAATTGGAAGACCCGAACTTACACCTCTCAGTCTTTTTAGAGGTGTGTGACACGTTGAAGCTCAACAGAGTCTCTACCAATGCCATTCGACTGCGGCTATTTCCCTTTTCACTTGGGGACAAGGTGAAAGCATGGCTTCATTCTTTGCCTACCGGGTGTATTACCACATGGGATGAGCTTACTAGAGCTTTCCTTGTCAAGTTCTTCCCACCAAGCAAAATAGCAACTTTGAGGAACCAAATCACCAACTTTACCCAAAAGGATGACAAGACACTCTATGAGGCTTGGGAGCTGTTCAAAGACTTGTTGTGATTATGCCCCCAACATGGCCTTCAATGATGGATGATTGTTCAAGCTTTCTATAATAGAGTGACCCAACCTGTATGGTCCAATATTGATGCAGTGGCATGTGCAACTTTGATAAATGATGCTGAAGACGAGGCCTACAATTTGATTGAGGTGATGACATTCAATAATTTTCAATGGTCTAATGAGGGATGCCAACCCAAGTGGGTTAGAGGTAAGCTTAAAGTTGATGCACTTACTTTACTTAATGCCAAAAACAGATGCTACGACTCAAAGGTTGGAACGATTGAATGTGAATGCTATGAATTCTAGTGCCCCTCCCACCTCATGTGAAAGATGTGGTTCCATTGACCATTTGACTGAAAATTGCCAAGTTGGGAGTCCTTTTGCCTAAAACACTAGCGATCAAGTCAATTATGTCGATAATTTTAACTCGAGACTGATCAATGACCCTTATTCAAATACTTATAATCCGGGTTGGAGGAACCATCCAAATTTCTCATACAGGCCTAACCCTGTCACAATACCCCAAATGAATGCTAGGCAACCCCATGGATTTCAAAGACCTCCTTTTCCTTAACAAGCTCCTCAAAAGTCTAACCTAGAGGCCATGATGGAAAGTATGCTTTCGACGCAACAAAAGCAAGATGAGCATATAAAGCAGTTAGCCTCTAAGGTTATGTGCTTACTACTCATAATAAGATGTTGGAAGCCCAAATAGCCTAACTAGCTAGCTCTTCATCTATAACTCCAAGTAGACTGCCGAGTAAACCCGAATCTAACCCCCATGAGCATTGTAATTGTGTTATCTTGAAGGAAGGGAAAGAGGACCCTATAGACCCAAGGACATACCACTTGAGGATGGTATAGAAATGATTATGTAAGGAGAGAAATGATGGCAGCAAGCCCATGACTTTCCTAAAAAATGATAGCTTAGAGATCCCCATAGTTTTTCTACCTAAGCTTCCTAACCCAGGTAGCTTTTCTATCCCCTGTGTTGTGGGAAAAATGAAAATTGGAAGAGCCTTATGTGACCTTGGTATAGGCGACAGTTTTATGCCCTACTCTTTGTTTCATAAGCTTTATTTAGGACTATTATGACCTACACCCTTTTCACTCTAATTAGCACATGGTTCTTAAACGCGACCTTAAATTAGAGGATGTGCTAGTCAAAATAGGAGATATTTCGGTATTGGAAGACTTTATCATTACTGATATGACTAAGACAGATGGTGTCGAAATTATTCTTGGTAGGTGCTTCTTGGCTACTTCAGGTTGCAATATTGATGTAAAAAAGGGTGGATAACATTTGAAGTAGAAGGCTGTTATGCTATATTCTGTTTTGTGGATGAAAGAGTGGTTTCCTAATTCTTCCCAATCAGATGCATTTCCCCTTTCTCTTGAGGTTAACATGAAGGATGTTTTAAATTGTCAAGATCCTCTCGATTTTGATTGGATTTTCAATGAGAATCCCGACCAAGGGTATATTAAGATAGAGTTTGCTGCTTCTATACCGCCTAGCATACCTAAGGTTGAGGCCTATGCTTTTAATGAATCTCCTATAAGTAAGTATTATAGGTTTGGCTAAGCGGCTTTTCTTTTTACCTCCTGTGGAAGGAGTCGATGTAGATTTTGATGTGGGGATTGAGCATGATGATAGTGGCTAGTCTGATGAACCACGTACTTAGTTTGTCTTGTACACTGACAGTTTATTATGGCATCGATTGATGATGATGAAAGACCTCTAACCTGAGCTTCTAAGGTGATACTTTCTGTTGAAGGAATGCAATTTTGTAGTTCACAGTACCAACGACGTCCATGTTCTTACCAATACCGAGCGCACATAGAAGCATGGTTAAGCTCTTGACTTTAAAAGAGCACTTCTTGGGAGGTAACCCAAGCCCCTTTTATAGCTTTAATTTTCATTTTTAGGTAGTTTTTCAGAATAAAAAAAGAAGAACACAAAAGAAGGAGAGGAGAAGAGATTAAAAAAAAAAAGAGAAGAGAGAAAAGAAAAAAAAGAACACAAGAAAAAAGGAAGGAAAAAATAATGGGTATGAATGGTCCGTATTCTCCAATACAACCCGTGGCGTGCCCACCCAACAAAACTGAATACTCAGCATCCAGCAGCCACCACGGTCCAACCGCGGTGCTCCCCATGGACCATGGTGGCCTGCTACGGGCCGCGGTCAAGGGTTTTCACCATGGTGCCCCTTCAACTGCCCCCACTTTCATCTTCAACTTTGGCCTTCTCTCTCTCTACCTCCCTCATTCTCTCTCTAAACCCTCCATCGTTAAACTTCATTCTCCCCCTAATTTCTTCCCATTTTCACCCAAAATCTTCAGTTTTCTCTTAATGTTTCTCTTTCTCCCACAAATTTCATCTCTTTCCACCATTTCTTCTCCAACTTCATCTCACCTCCACCTATCCTACATAACCATCTTCTCTTCTCCCTAATTCTTCCTATTTTTCACTTAAATTCTTCATTTTCCTTTCTTAAACCTAATTTTTGAGGTTTTTGTTTTAATTTGTCTTATATTTTGCAACCATGGCACCCACCAAGAGACAAAGGTGCATCAGGGAGGCCAGAACATCTAGCCAAGCACCATCTTGACCTCAATGGACCTCCCGCACTTCCACCGCTACACTGACTCGAGTTAACACTCCTCATCCTCTTGCTTTGTCTAATCCCGAACATGTTGCTATATATACTTACTTGAATGAACGAATTGTTATGACAACTCGTTATTATGATGAGGAATTATTAGGCTATTTATGATTGTTGGATGATATACGGCGGTTGTTTGCATGGGGGAGCATGGGACATTTTATTGAGATTAAAGAGCATACATATCGGGACCTCACTCTAGAATTCCTAAGCACTTTGCACTTTGAGGTCACTCGAGGGTCTCAATGTCAAGTAGGGTATATTTCATTTTATTTGCAAGGGTAATTTTGTGAGTTGAACTTAGGTACCTTCAATAGCATATTTGGTTTTCCACTAAGTGTGGACTTATCAAACCATCAAGTCCCCCGAGAATTCAACCCGAATGCATTTTAGGGCGAGCTTTTGGGGAGTTTTAGGAACAACACTAGTTCTTCCAAGTGCATCCATATTAGGAACCATTGCATTTGAGTAGCTCCGTATATTCTTTCTTGTTGTTTCTTTGCTTGGAATGATAATTTCAATGTCCCAAGATTATTTGAGTTATATTTTTTGTCCTGTATACTTGATGGTATCCAAGTTGATCCTGGGCATTTTTGGCTCGACAATTGTTTAGTGCAGCTATTAGCACTAAAGGTAGGATAGTCATTGGGGGTGTAGTCACAACTATTACTATATTTTTGGGTGTTGAGCCCAACCCTGAAGATGGAGTTTCTGGGTTTGAGCAACTTAATCAAGCCGCTTTTGAGCTAATGAACTTCTACAAAGTTGAGGCTGGACATTTGTGCTGGATTTATCCTAGGGATCGGCTTCTGTCACTTCTCAATGTTGATCGAACCACCTTCACCAAGGGTAACCTTCAATGGGTACTTGGCGATGCCAAGGTTGTTCAACCTGCACCTCGTCCACCCCCATTTACTTCTCAGGCCGGACCTAGTTCCTCTTTCTAACCTACCCCCACAGACTATGCCGACCTCCAAGCCACCCTTAGGTCCATTCAGGAGGAGCAAGTATCCCTTCGAATAAGTTTCGTGGGATGCTTGCTATGCAGACCTAATACTTTCAAGATTATAAGGCTTTTCTTGAGACCTGGCAAGATTGGTATATATCTTATGGTCAACCTCCCCACCCTCCTTCCCCACCTCCCTTCCGATTGTGTTTTGCTTATCTCATTCCCTTTTGCTTATCTCATTCCCTTTTCTACTCTGTGCTCACTTTGAGGACAATGTTTTGTTCAAGCATGGGGGAGTTAGTCAGTTAATTGATGGCATCTGACGCCTGACTTGGTTTGGTATGTGCTTGTATATGCATTGCATATATTGTTCATGCTTGCATTTAGAGTAGCATTTAAGATTTAATTTTATGTAGCTAGAGCATGTTAGAAGTACATTTAGATTTCTTTTTTAATTTAGGTTGCATTTCAGGTTTTTATAGTTTCTTTTCATAGTTTTTGCATTTTCTTGGTATTGTTATTAGGAGCATGCATTCACTAAAAACAGAAAAATAAAAAAAATGGTGAAAAAAGAAATTAAAAAATGGAAAACAAATGGAGAAAAATCCTCCGATGATGATCTTTGTAGGCTAGGTAGACTTCTTTGGTTAAGATTAATCCTTTGATTTGCCCAATTGTGCATAAATTTTTAGGAATGAGTTTGCGAAAAGGAGCTTCAAGTTTTGCACATATGCTGAGTGTGAATTGATTACCCCATGACTGTTTACATGAATGTTGGCATGTATTTACTAATGAGCTAAGTATGACCTTGGTAGATGTCCCGTGAGACTTTAAGCTTTTAAAGACTAATTTATCAGTTTATTCTCTTATCAATTCATAAGCGACTCTTCATTGGCATCATTTCTCTAGAACTTGCTTTGACTCTCATTTAAGATCACGCTTAGCATATGCATTTAGGCGACATGATTGAGGCATTCTTTGACTTATTAACCCCAAAAGACCAAATAGCCACCCTTGTTATGCATTATATATCCCTGGCTAGCTCCTCTGAGCCTATATCCGTTTTTATTGATTTGAACCTTCGAACATAGCCTTTGGCCAAACATTTATGTAACCCTTAAGCCAAGACTAGAGGAGCATTTCATCTTCGTAAATCGAGTTTGATTGGGAGTTAGTAAGGTATGTTGAGATCTTTTTGGTGGATTTGGTTGATTGGTGAAGGAACTTGTGTTCTTATGTTATATTTCAGAAATCCCTTATCTTATTGTACAAAGCTTAGAGAAGAGTTGAAATTCAAGTTTAATATAGATTTCCTTGGCCAACTCTTTTGGGGAAAAAACCAAAACAAAAACTAAAAACAAAAAGAAATGAAAGAAGAAAACAAAGAAGAAACACAAAAAAAAAAGTATTGGCTTTATTTGGATTGTAGAAAGTATTTGTGACTTTCAACTCTTTTTCTCTTCATTTGGTCGTGGAAGGGGATGTATTTTGTACTTGAATTGTATTGATTGAAGGAGAACGCTGCATAAGCACATTGGAAGCGTCTAGCTCTGAGTCTATGGCTTCTAGCTCCACATTTCCAAAATATCCGGTCCCCTTTTACCTTTACCCATGGTCCCGTTATAACCTTATGAAGTCCTCATGAATGCCTAATGTGTATTACATATCAGTGATGGCGAATTAGACCGATATGGAATGAGAACTGAGGGAACCTTCTTACATTTTCAAATACATGAGTGATGAGTACCTGATGACTATAGTGAGGTTCTACTGGCATTACTAGCACCATATGTTTCACATGTCGATGTGATGGTATTTGATGATTTGGGAGGATTAATTTAAACTTGACATTGTAGTCTATCAACGATTTCGAAAATTTCATTTCCTAGTCTATTTGTCAAATGACTTTTGTACTTTTGGGCTAACTTTGGATTGGTTTTTTCTATTGAGTTGCCACCAATGTCTTTCCCAATGAGGTTGTAAACAATTTTCGGTCTTAGTGTTGCTTAGGGACAAGCAACGATTCAAGCATGGGGAAGTTTGATAGGCGCTTCTATATGCTTCATTTTTAGGACGTTTTGTAGCACTTTTTCGGGAATTTATAGGCTTCATGTCATAATTTATGCTTTTATTCTCATTTTATGCTTGTGTGTGGTTCTTTCATGATATTTGTTAGATTTTAGACCATTTGGCCTGACATTTGATCCTTATTTGAGTGCATATTGACCTGCCACAGAGGTACCCTAAGCCCTATCCCCATGGAACAAGGGAAGACCAGAAGAATTCAGAACTAGCCAAAACCACAGCCAGATTGTGGTGCTCCCTACGGACCATGGTGAGTCTGTAACTACTAGCCTCTTCATCTTCCTTCATTATACGGCTGAGGATGCTCCGTTTGCTACTTAAAAGGGCGTGTTCCAAGGCTTTTGAGAGAGAATTCAACAACTATAGCCATCTTACTACTCTCACGTCTCTTTTAGCTAGAGTTTAGTTTAGTTTGGTTTTAAGATTTGAAGGAAGAAGCTTTGCTCTTGGAGGCTTAAAGATTGTTGCACAATTCAAAGGCTGCCATTATCGTAAAGTTTTCTGTCCTTTGAACTTATTCTTAAACTTTTGTTTTTGTTTGAATTAGAAATATGAGTGAGTAGTTTTATTTTATCTAGGGATTTATTAGCCATAGTATTGTAGTTGGATCCTTTAACTTTACAAACTTGTGCTTATTTCATGAATGGAATGATTTACTTTTATCTTGAGATTGGAATTTTATGAGTAGAACTTGGATAATTTTGCTTACTTATGTTGGGTAGTAGGGTGAAGTACTGAAAAGTGAAACTCGTTGCTAGAAACCTTGATAGAACCTGACTTAGTGAAAATCGAGAGAAAATTACTTGTTGAGAGGAAACTTAGCATTCATGAATCTTCAATCTAAACTAAATCAAAGACACTTAAGAGAGTGTTAGTCGAATTCGTTTAGGCAATTTAATTAATTTCGAAAGAAAGGACTAAATTTAACTCCATTGCAATTCCTTGAATCATTCAGTCCCTACAAAGTGCATGCTTAATTCTATGATCCAACTCTTCACTTGTGAATCAAATTCCTATATGTTTTATTTTGACTGATTTCCAATTAGATAATTAGTTTATTAAATCGACTCATTGAAAATATTGATTACCTAGCAATTTCAATTAGACATTATCTAGATAGATTACTGTGGCCTCTGAGGATGATCATTTTATCTATACAACGAGACCCGTGCGTTTGCAGACGTGTCACTGTCTCTAAAGCCCCATATCGTATGGCCCTAACAAAGTTTAGAAAATTAAAGATTTAGTTAGATGAGCTATTATAGAAGGGATTTATCAGATCAAGTGTGTCACCTAGTTCTATTGTGGAGAAGAATAATAGAGCCTTTAGGATGTGTATTTGTTATCAGGAGCTGAACAAGATTACCATAAAAACAAATATCCATCACCCCGAATAAATGATATATTTGATCGACTGTAAGGAGCAGGAGTCTTTTCCAAGATTTATTTGAGATCAAGATACCATCAACTTAGGATTATACCTGAAGAGATTCCCAAAACTGCACTTAGGACCAGGTTTGGTCACTATGAAATCACCATGATGCCTTTTAGCCTAACCAATGCACCCGTGGCCTTTACGGATCTTATAAACATAGTTTTCAAACCCTACTTAGATAACCTTGTGGTGGTATCTATAGACAATATCTTTATTAGCTCCAAAGACAGCGACAAATACATTACACATTTGAGAACGATGTTGTAGACCTTCAGGGAACATCAATTGCATAGCAAATACAGGAAGCGTGAGTTCTGGTTAGAAGAAGTGGTATTTTTAGGACATGTGGTTCCAGAGGAAGGGATTAAGGTTGATTTGCGGAAGGTGAAAGCAATTACAAAGTGTCCGGGCCCCACTAATATTACTGAGACTAGAAACGCTTTGGGTTTACCTGAGTATTATCGAGTTTTGGGAAGGATTTTTCAAAGATAACACCTTCCCTGATCAATTTATTGAAGGAAGCTATTAACTTAGCAAGCAGATCAAGTGATAGCTTTTGCCCCCCAACAGGTCAACCCATATGAGAGAAATTACCCTACCACGGCTTGAAACTAGTGATTGTGATTTTTGCACTGAAAATTTGAAAACATTACTTGTATAGAGTACATTGTGAGATCTATACTAATCACCAAAGCCTGAAGTACATTTTTACTCAGAAAGAGTTCAATATGAGACAAAGGTGTGGAGTAGAATTGGTGAAAGATTATAACTTATAGATTCAATATCACCCAAGAAAGGCAAATGTTGTGGCAGACACCCTGACTAGGAAGGCACAATATAGCCTGAACATTATAGTGATTACTCATTTGAACATCTTGAGAGGGCTTGAGAACTTGGGTGTTTTAGTGTCAGATGGGCAAGCATCTAAAAATATCAATGAATCTAAGTCTTTTAACTTGAAGTATGTAGTGCTTCACGACCTACGACCAACATTTGCATTTGAAGAAAGCATGAAACTCCCAGCGGTTAATGCTATAAAAGTACTAGCAAAGAGATCTACATGAAACATCAGGGTAAAACGATGGCAGACATTGATGATAAAATCATCTTTTAGGTCATGAAGATCTTCTTCAACACTCGATGAGGTGACCATCATTAGAAGACTCTTTAAAATAGACTATTGGAACTGACAGAAAAGTTATACTGATAAAAGAAAAAGACCTTTGGAGTTTTAGGTAGATGATAACGTTTTTAATGAAGTTACAACAACTAAGGGTATAATGAGGTTTGCACTGCAAGCTAAATTGAGTCCAAGATCTATTGGAACATACCAGTTTATTGTAAGATTGAATCTGATAACTTATCGACTGGATCTGCCTAT
The DNA here is from genome assembly GCA_029747015.1 of Carnegiea gigantea. Classification (NCBI taxonomy): domain Eukaryota; kingdom Viridiplantae; phylum Streptophyta; class Magnoliopsida; order Caryophyllales; family Cactaceae; genus Carnegiea; species Carnegiea gigantea. Next base: position 124,949 of record JAKOGI010001630.1, read on the forward strand.
ATAACTCGAACAGATGCATAACGCATTCCTTACCTCAAAACTCAGGAAGTACATTTTAGATCCTAACTACATTGTCAGAACCAAATCTATTGTGATCACTAAGGGCCTAATGTACAATGAGCACCCTGTCTTATATCACAGGATTAAGCAGCTACACAACAAGTAGATACAGGATACCTTTAGTCAAAGTAATTTGGATAAATCATACCTCCTCAGAAGCCACTTGGGAAATCGAGGAAGAAATGAAAGCCAAGTACTCACACCTATTTGAGGTGATCTTGCATATTTGTGACAAAGTTCATACGTTTCAAGGATGAAACTCTTTATGACGGGAAGACCGTAATAGCCCTATCGTAAATCATGCTCATTTATTTAATTAAGTCATGCTATTTTTCTCACATTTAATTATCATATTTAATCATCCCAGTTATGAAAATTCCATTTGGGCACCACTTTACAATTCGAATTTTATTATTGTAAAATTTCAGATGAATCGATAGCTAACCTTGATAAATATGTTTTAAAGGATTACATTTTTTCTCAAGAATTACCCAAAAACTTAATTTCAAGCTACCAAAAAAGAAGTTATTGCATAAAGTATATTTTCTTTTGGGCCCAAATTCATTGAGGCCCAATTATGGCCCAACAAGTTACTACCCATTTGCATAACTAATTATCCCCAATTATGCCTAATTACCATTAGCAAAAAGATGCTTTTCAAGTTTAAAAACTCAGCCAAGTACTATCTAAGTCATTTTCCACCAAGTAAACTATCAAAATATCAAGCTTTTCTCTTACCTCCTCTCACCCCACCCCATGCCCAACCTGCCTGCAACCAACTCCAGTATTTGCCTTGTTGCTGTCATGCCACTAGCTGCCACTAGAGAGCCACCATAGAACCAGCAACCACCTCCTCCAACCACTAGCTACCTTCCCCCAACCACTAAACCTCACTCATGCCTCCCTTTTCTTGTTCAAAGTGAGTAAACCCGAACACTCTTCTTGTTGATTTTTAGTTTTGATTCTTGTTTATATTGATTTTGATTATTGAGCATGTATTCTTGATAGAAATAAGAATTATTTTGATGTTTTAATTGTTGGTTAAGCTTGAAAGCATGCAAGGGTTAAGGTTGTTCATGATCATGCAAGCTTAAGTTTGAAGTGATGGATTTGGATTGTTTTATATTTAATTTGTGATCTTTGGCATTAGTAATAGATATCGTGATGTTTATGTTGATTTTAGATGAGTATAAGTGCAATTACAAGTTGATCACAAGCTAGGGTTTTAGTGATCATGCATGGATTAGTTTATTTTTAGCTTCAAATATATTGATTGTATATAATTTAGATGGAAAATGTAATTTGGATGTGCTATTTAACTTGGATAATGCCTTGAGGTGATTTTTGCAAAAAGGGTTGGATTATGGAAAATTTCTTCAATAGATTAAAAGAGGTTATTTTGTACATTTATACAAGTAAATGAGATTATGGATGTGTTTTAAGTGTTTTTGTAAAGAGAAGAATTAAAAATTAGATGAAGATGATTATGGAGTAGGTTTAAGTAACACGACTTTATAAGGTGATGATAAGGAACAAATCATGGGTCATGGATTTTAAAGAGTGATTTTGAAGGGAAATTATATGAAGAAAAGGTTGAGAGCTATGGGCAGTAGGACTGTGAACCAACCCAAAATAGGGGTCCCTTTAGGCATAAACTGATAATGTTTGGTCCATTGAAAAATTGTGATTTTTGGTGGATAGATAGATCAATAAGTTATTTTGCAAATACCTTTCGAATCACTTGATTACGAGTTTTGTGGAAATAGTTATAGTTGATTTGCTAAGACTACGCAGCATATGCAGAAGCTGTGCACAATTTTGTTTAAGCCCAATTTTAAGAGTTGTATTGTGGTAATTGGGTTTCGCACTGTGAATGAAAATATTGTGGGACTTCTTAAGCTTTTCATATTGTGGTTTTAGGGCTCAGCATGAGGTCGGGGGTGAAAGATATGAATTTTCTGAAGTAGACCTTGAAATGGTAATATGAGGGAGGAAAGAAATCATGAGATTCGGAGAAATTATCAGGAATTTCTAAATAATTATAGATATTGCAGAGAAATTACAAAGTTTGGTGAGTTCAATAGCTTTGATTGTGTACAGAAGCTTACTTGGGCTGGAAAACTGAGTTAAATGGTCATGAAAATGAAATTTGAGAAACGGAGAGATTAGTAACTCAATATCGGTGTCTATCGGATCAAGCTAGGGACATATAAGCTTTCCTAAACATCACAACACCCCCCTTGGCATTGAAATTTTTATGATCCATTTGAAAAATACCAAAAACCTATATTCCATCTATATCCATTAAAGTCTTTTCATTATCACCTCAATTACTTCATTTTGGTCTACTTTGCTCTAATTTGTGTTACTTCGAGCTCAATGACCCTAACACATTTAGTTTTCGAATCATTTTAGTGTAACTTATCTTATATTGAATTGTTTGAATTATGAATGCCCTTTTAATTAATCAATTTCTATTAAAGTTACAAATTATGGGAGTGAAAATTGTTTACTAACTGCATTTACCTACAATTATATTTCTTAAGCAGAAATGAGAGCTAGTCTATCGTTTCACATTGTGCATAAGTATTATTAAGTGAGATTGCATTTTAAAGATTTCAGGTACGTCCATTGCCTATATCTTTGGACATCAGAGTGTATTTATCAAAGGTATCATGTTTGGTAAGTACATCGATAAATTAGTTTACAAAGTGATTTATCATTTAATTAGTGACCCCACCAGTTATCATCTATAGGGCATTCGCTCTTCAGTTACCTATGTAGGTTCAGGTCATGCCCCCTGATCAACTTGGCAGGTGTACACCTATTTATAGATCATAATAGTATCAAGGGATTCACTATTAGATAATAACTAGCAATGTAGTTTTACATTCTTCTCATTTACTGTTTTAACTTAAAATGATTTGCAAAGCGGGTGCCCAACCAATTTATGCAAAGACCATTTAACAATACAAGAATGCACGTACTGAGCTTCGGCTTATAGTTCGAAATGTTTTTCATGTTTTGTTTTAGGCAAATGCTCAGTGAATCGTCATCATGCTAGCAAACCAGCTAGAGAAAATAACTTGAGTTAGTGAGTCTGGATAGATCACCAGTGATATAGTACATGCATATTTTTTGAGTTGAATTTTGAAATCTTCATTGGAGGGAGGTGTAAATTTTAAGGTACACTGCTTTACTGTGATATGTAAACCTTATGTTGGCTAACAGTTGACTGTATACGGTTTGATCATGTGTGAATGTATATGGTTGAAACTATGCCTAACTATGTTATTTCTAGTACACATGCTTCAAGTCTTGTCCTTTTGTACGGTAGTAACGCCTCTATCATCAAGTTTATAAGTCCTAATTAAGGGATTTATTAAGGAGAATACAAACAGTAAAACATGTACATTTTGGGGCATTACAGGGGTTAAAAGAGGTGCAAGATCAAGGGGAGTGCATTGGTTGAACACATAAACAACTTGGAATAGAGAAAGACTCATAGCCTTAGTTGATGCCCTATTGTATGCAAACGTGGCATGGCTAAGCAACTCATCCCACCCTTTGTGCTTTTCTACACAAGGACCCTCAACAAAATACCTAAGGTCCTATTAATCACCTCAATTTGACCATCTGTTTGGGGATGACAAGAGGTACTAAACTTAAGAAGAGTGGCCATAGTTTTCCACAGTGTGATCCAAAAGTGACTCATAAACTTGCTATCCCTAACTGAAACCATGCTTTTAGTGATGCTATGGGGTCTCACAATCTCATTAAAGTAGATCTTAGCAACTTGAGTAGCATCATAAGTAGTATGGTAAGAAATGAAAACTGATCAACAACACCTTATTGAGTCCTTGTTCCTTGTGTCCTTAGAAGGCTAGTGATGAAGTCTAAACTCACGTCCTCCCATAGGGCTACAGGGATGGACAAGGGTGAGTAAGGACCTTGAGGCAAGACATGGTCTTGGCTAATTTGCAAATAGAGCACCTTTTCACAAAGTATTCAACATCTTTGGCCATCTTAGGCCACTCGTAATGCCCTTTCAACATGAGGCAAGTCTTTTCAATGCCAAAGTGACCTTCCCAAGCCCCTCTATGGACGTCTTTAATCAAGAGTTCCCTAATATCCCTTTTAGGGATGCATAATATAGCTCCTTTAAATAAGAAACCATCCTCAACGTGGAATGTACTATGGCGATGCCATGAGCAAGTCTCAAAGGTCCCCTTGAAATCTTCATCTTTAGGGTACAGCTCCTTGATCAACTCAAACACGAGTACTCTTGAATCAAGAGAGGATAGTAGGGGGTATCTCCTTAACAAGGCATTCGCTCCCTTGTTCAAGTGGCCAAACTTATCGTGACTCGCAATGTGGAAAGCTTATAGTTATTTCACCCCCTTAGCTTGCCTTGGATTGAGTTAGTGTTGCCCTTAAATGAACTTGAGAGCTTCATGATCCGAATGGAGCATTAACTCCCCTCCCACCAAGTAATTAATGCCTCCAATGCCCCAAGGCCCTCACAATGGCATCAAAGTCCTCATCATAGGTTGAGTACTTTCGTTTGACATCATTGAGCTTCCCACTTAAGCACGCTAAGGGCCAACCTTCTTGAGATAAGATCGCCCCTATTGATGCATGAGCTTATAATAAACTCAAGTAGTGGACTTTACCATTTATCTAAGATAACTAAATACGAGTGTAATGCCTCGACCCTCTCAAAGGTCGTGATTAGTTACCAATAATGACCTCAAGGAGCATCAGGAGAAGTTATAGAAACCTTTTCATACTTTGTATCCAGAGTACTTCACTTAATAGGCCCACAAACTACCACAAGGCTTTCCAACGTACTTCATCTAAGCTCACACCCTACCTAGAAAACTTCCCAGGAGGTCCCCCATCCTAGAGTGCCTCATAGTAAGCACACTTAACTGTGGAGAGAGAGAGGAGGGGAGAGGAAGAGAGATAGAAAAAGAGGGTTCAAAATATTAGGAGTTTTCTTCCCCCTCACCCTCTTTTACATTGCTATTTTCTTTTTTTTTCCCCTCTATGGGGATAGAAAGTCGAAGGATTAATATTCCTCTGGCTTGGACTATTCAGCTAACCTTCAGGCTATTCCCTAAATTTCCTAGAAACTAAAACACTACAAGCTCAAGCATTCTAGGCCGGTCAAACTCATAATAATTATAAATAAAAGATATATATATATATATATAGTATATATATATATATATATGTATATATATATATATATATATATATATATATATATATATATATATACATACATACATACGTACATACGTACATATATATATATATATATATATATATTCCTGAAAAATAAATAATCTTTTTCTGAGGTTTCACATTAAGTGTGGCGAATGATGTGTTCTGGTACATTTACAAGAGATGCTAGCCTTCCAAGCCTATTGGAAAAATGCCATAGCACGAAGACCAAAGCCTATCGTGCACCGAGAGCATGTACTCCCGGAAGCCACGCAAGCAAAATATTCATAAATTACCACTCACATGACAAATATACATTGAAAAAAATGCATATATCTGGCAACAGAAGCAGATGCCCCCAGGTACATGTAATGATTTCCCCACAAAGGCCAATGCCTCGATCTCCACCTTTAAAAGTGTAATGGAAATCTACGTATCATTTGAATTCTAATATAAAAATGCACATAATTTATTTCTCATAATTCTATGTAGTTAATATCACTTAAAATAATTTACACATATTATAACACACACAAATATATACATATACATACATACATATGTACATACATACAGACATGCTTACATATATATATATACATATACATATACATATACATAACTATGTGTGTGTGTGTCTCTCTGTGTGTGTCTATGTACATGTATATGTGTGCGTGTGTATGTGTGTAGGTATGTTTGTAAGTATGTGTATACGTGGGTGCTTATACACACACACATGTAGTAATTATGTATATATGTGTGTGTGTATATATATATATAATATATATATATATTATAATATGATATAGATATTATATATATATATATATAAATAATATATTATATATAGAGTAATATATTATAGATAATATATATATATATATATACAGGTGTGTCTATATAATATATATATATATATATCAGTATATATATATATATATATTTACTTATACACACATGTACATATATATGTGTGTGAATACATGTATGATGTGTGGTGTATATATATATATATATATATATATATATGTAAAAAAATATATATATATATATATATATATATATATATATATATATATATATATATATATATATGTGTGTGTGTGTGTGTGTGTGTGTGTGTGTGTGTGTGTGTGTGTATCTATATATATATATATGCACACACATGCACTCGCATATACATACACATATATGGGTGTGTGTGTATGTGTGTACATATTTATATATGTAATAAATATATGGGTGTATGTATATATATGTATGTATATGTATTAAATAGTATGAGAAGTGGTAGCTACCATGACAGCAAGGTTTGATAATAAATAATAAAATATAATAAATAATTACCGTCATCCTTGTTTGACTAATAATGTACAAGCTAATTATAAGGTGAAAACTATGGGAGACATTCGGACGAGTGATGTAAAACATGCTTGAACATGACCGTTAAACACAAGTCCAACCCAAAAAGGGTTCCTAACAAAATATCCTTATGTTTAGACTCCTGGATGGAATGAAAGCTAGTAATGTCCAAAATCTGTATAGCTGAAAAAGGTAAGTTTAGACTATTTTTTTTAGTTTCGATTATGCAGACTAAATCAAAATGCCTCTGTAAACTTCATATTTTTCGTTCCTATATACTAATATATGGTCTGCTATTTTTAAATTTAGGGTCCATCGGAACCAGTCTTTTTGTAATTTTGTAATTCAGGGTAACACTGCTCAGACCCCCTCTACAACCCGCTTGGTGGTGGGATTTTTGGGGTATTGAATTTGGAGTTGGATAGAAAGAAAGCTAGTTTTATATTGAATGTTAAAACATTCAAGCATTCACATGATGCTCCCCCATTTTCAATCTTACTGTACATAGTCCCTTGCCGAGACCATAAAATATCATGCCCATGCATTGTAAAATTCATCCAAAGATGTACAAAGATAAAAGAATTTAATCAAAATAACTATGTATGTAAGACAAAACAACCATTTACTTAATTGAGGAATAAGTTGAGGACTACCTATATCACCTTACTTGTATGAGTTGAACAAATGAGTAACACGTGTCCATTACCAGCATCATTACGTACAATACAATACTAATCAATGGGATAGGAAAACCTTAGGAGAAGCACAAGGGGCCCATCATAATATCTTACCTGGAGGGATAGCAGTATTTAACTTATGTCAACTAATTACTTTCACAACATGCTAAGGTTATTGCTACATTAGAAAAGAAACAATCAAGGAGTCCCAAAGTGTTCTTATATTAACAAAAGCACATTTGAAGGATGGAATCATTTTCAAACTAATGCTAAGAAACACTTTTAAAATGTGCCATATTTGAAGAAATAAATAAATTAAGCCTTAAGATCTAATGAACCAACCTAAAAAGTCTTTTGCATTGTTAATAAGTAGTTAAACAATGGAGATGAAAAACCATAGTAGAATTTGAGCCAAAGCCAATGCACCCTAAATCCTTCCCTCCCTTAGTATCTCTCTAAACTCAACTCTAGCCTCATCACAACTTCATTCATCACTAAATGAAATCACAATAGTTGAAGAACAAACATAACATTATAGTGCAAATAATGCTAGATTATTGGTCCAGAGTTAGCCAACCATATCCTTCAGGTGGGTTGAACTTCAAGGAGGAATTCCTTTTTTTGTTTGTTATGTGTGTAATGTGCAATAAGAACCATTACATAGGATTTACAATTTTGTTTCATTATACTTAAACTCAACTAGAAGAAGAAAAACCAAACAAGAATAATGTCGGAGGTTTTTAAAATTACGAACCCAAACTAGACAATGAAAGTGGCTTAAAAAACTCTTATACCAAGCCTAGAGTGTAACTCATAGAGTCGGTTGCAGCATTCTTGGGGTGCCTGACAGTTGTTCTTTTTTTTTTTTTTTTGGGTATTAGGTGAATCTCATAATCCTTTGTTCAAGTACGCTTTCAAAATTTTATTATGGGGATACCTTTTGTATTAGGATAATTTTCGTGTGGAGTTTAGTCTCCTACACAAGATGTCAAATGCTTTTGTAGCATTTTCAGGGGTAAATTATGCTAAAGTATAGTGGGATAGAGAGAACTTAGTTTAGATGGAAAAACCCTCTTTTCTCCCCCTGCATTTGAACTCGGTTTTAAGCATACAAAAGTAAGATTAACTCCAAAAATAGTCATTGCCCTAATTAAAAAGAAATAGAAAAGACATATCCAAAATTGACCATAAACCCCTTTCAAGTGAACACAACTCTATCCAAAAGAGGTCACAAACTCATGACAAATCCAATATCACAGATCCTCTAAACTTGGGCACAAATTTAGTAACACGTATCCCTATAATCTAAGCTTAAGCAATAGAATACAAATCTTACAAACCGTACAAATCTAATAATATAGTTTTTCCAAATATTCTGATAAACAACAGGACCCCTTTATCGAAGCAATCAACCCTATACTTATGTATAAATTAGCAATTCTAAAGAATGAATGAACTTCTAATTTTGGTGTTGTTTTATTTTTCCCATATATCTTGTCTAACATCTACCGATCACCCTCTGATAGTAATGTCAAGCTTGTAATAACCATAACATGAATCAAATTTCAAATACTACATATTCTCTTAGTGGTAGCTTTTGTAATCCTAGATGATGTGCTTCTAACTGCTTAAGGTTGAAGAACCAAGAAGAGATATCAAGTAGTGAAGAGAAGAGAGAAGAGGAAAGCAACTATTTGTATGCAAATAGCGAAAGAGGATAAGTAACTTAGGTTCTTGGATAAGATATCACCACTAAGAATCTTAGAGCTCACCCTTTTTAGATCTCAAGATATAATATCACCAGTCAAACGGTCACAAAAGGCTCTTGGTCACCACTATAGTGAGCTAAAGTGGAGATAAGCAAGAGAAAGAAAGTTCGTGGGAGTTTAAACACTGCCAATTCATTCAATAATCAAGTGAGTTCAACCCTAAGTCTTTCCCACATATAAAGGAACCTCATACAATCAAAAATAAAGGGGAAAACAGCTAAACAGACAGCTATAGGAAAGGGGGCAACCAAAAAGCAAAGCAAGTACAAAAAGTAAAAACTAACTTCTTGTTAGTTACTTCTTAAAACTGCAAATATCTTCTAAACTACTTATCCAAATTGGGCCATTCAAAAGCTATAGGAATGCCAAAAATTTCTATTTTTAGGAAACTCCTCTTGCAGCCTTAGATTCCCATCCGTTTGAAAGATGTGCCTAAGAAATGCAAGTGGTCCCTTACTAAAAATAGTCAACACACTTTCTAAACTTCCTCTCCTTTGGCACCCTTCCTTTGAATTTGACCTTGAACTCTTTTACTGCCTCCAAATTTCACTCAAAAAGGTTTCCAAAGAGTAAATTTGTAGGTTCTTGAGTTAGTCCAAATTTAGAAAAAACGGACCTATAAAATTGGGTAGCATTTTGGCTCTACTAGGTAGTTTGGATAGTTTGCCTTTAGAGACTGATTTAAAGGGAAAAATGAAGTCCTAATGAGTTGAAACTTGCTTTATTAGAAAGCCAAATTCTTGGACTAAAAGAACAATGAAAAATTATGGACTTAAGTCACCGATGATTAGGAAACTAATGTTAGAAAGTTACTACTCACGCTAGACAGACCCGAGCAGTAGCTAACTTGGTCTTCTAGTTGATTACATGACTTTGAGGATCTCTTAGACTTCCATGGACTTGGTAGCTCTTAGGATTGACCTTCATCATGATCCTCCATAGGTACATCATCATCTCTTTGTTGAAAGGAATTTGCCGTCAAATTCTCAAGGAGACCATCTTCATAGTATTGCTTAAGGTTCGCTACATTGAAGGTGCTAGGAATGCCATACTTTCCTAGATGATCTATCTTATAAGCATTGTCGTTGACTTTCTCAAGCACTTCAAATGGACCATCCACTCTAGGTATTAACTTGGACTTCCTTTTAGAAGGAAATGTCTACTTCCTAAGGTGCACCAATGCTAGATCACCCGATTTGAACATGGCTTGCTTGCGATGCTTGTTGGCTTGATCTTGATAGCACTCCTTTGCCTTACCAATTTAAGCTTGGACCTACTTCTAGATCTCTTGAAGTTCCTTAACTCTCTTGCTAGCTTTGGTGTTCCTCTTATCGCCTTAGTGAAGTGGCATAAGATCAAGAGGCCCAAGGGGGTTTTGCTCATAAACTACCTTGAATGGAGATGCATTGATAGTTCTACTTAGGGAATGATTGTAGACAAACTCGGTGTAGGGAAGGAGCAAGTCCCAAGCTTTTAAATTTTTCTTGACTAGGGCCCTTAGCAAAGTTCCTAGGGTGCGATTTGCCACCTCTGTTTCAGGGTGGCAAGTTATGCTAAACCTCAAATTAGTGGCAATTTCCTCCACAAGGTGATCCCAAAGTAACTAAGCAAGTTTGAATCATGATCAGACACAATGGAGAGAGGAATGCCACAAAGTCTCACCACCTCTTTGAAGTATAAATCGGCTACAGGTGATGCATCATTGGCCTTGTGGCAAGGAAGAAAGTGCATTATCTTAGAAAACCTATCCACCACCACATGATTAAGTCCTTATTGCATTAGGTTCATGGAAGCCTTAGCACAAAGTCTATGCTAACATCCAACCACAGTCCTTGAGGGATAGGAAGTGGTGTGTTCAAGTCATGAGGAAGGGTGTGACTTTTGGCCATTTGGCATGTTGAGCACCTCTTGACAATGTCTTGAATATCCTTCAGCATGTAAGGCCAATAGTAATGCTCCTTAGCTGTCAAATAATTCTTGTCTTCACCAAAATGTCCTGCCAAGGACCCTTCATGAACTTGCATAAGGATGAGCTCATAGGTTGCAACTTAGGCACACATAATCTTATCCCCTTGAATAGATAACCTTCTCTGAATATGAAATCGCCCTTTGGTCGAGCATGACAAGCCTCAAATAGCTCATCGAAGTCTGAATCACCCTTGTACAAGAACTTGAGATATTCAAACCTAAGTACACAAGAGTTGAGTTAGAATAAAAGGAGGTGTCACCTTCACAATGCATCTACACCTTGATTAAGTTTCCCATACTTGTGCTTGATCACAAAGTGGAAAGATTGTAAGTATTCAAACCAGTTGGCGTGCCTAGAATTCAACTTGTGTTTCCGTTGGATATACTTGAGTGCCTCATGGTTCAAATATAGGATAAACTCATTAGCAATCGAGCATTGAGTGCAATGCTCAAGTACTCGGATGATAGCAAAGAACTGCTTATCATACATTGAATACTTCCTTCTTAACTCACTTAGCTTTTCACTAAAATAGGTAAGGGGTCTTCCTTCTTGGATCAAAATCGCACCAATTCTTGCCCAGAGGCATCACACTCAACCTCAAAAACCTTTTCAAAGTATAGAAGTGCTAGAACTGGTGCATGAATGTGCTTCTCTTTGAGCTTCTCAAATGACTTTTGTGCTTATGGTGTACAAAGAAACTTGGTTCCTTTCAATACCTTGGTTCTAAGGGCGACAATGGAGCTAAAGAGGTGTATGAACCTCCTATAAAAGGAAGCAAGACCATGAAAACTCCTAGCATTATGCATGGAATTGGGAATGGGCCATAACTGAATTAGCCTAACTTTGCTTTGATCTACACGGATCCCTTAGGCCGAGATAATGTATCTCAAAAAGAACACCTCATGAGTAAAAAACAAACACTTCTTGAGATTCCCATATAGTCGCTCTTATTCAAGAACCATCATAACTTACTTTAGATGTCCAAAATGCTCCTCCTTGGTCTTACTAAATACCAATATGTCATTAAAGTAGACCACTATGAACTTTCCAAGGAATGGCTTAGATGCTTCATTCATTAGCCTTATGAACGTGCTAGGGGCATTAGAGAGGCTGAATGGCATGACTAGCCACTCATAAAGCCCAACCTTAGTCTTGAATATGGTCTTCCACCCATCTTCCTCTCTAATCCAGATTTGGTAGTACTCACTCCTTAGGTCTATCTTAGAAAAAGAACCTAGACCCATGGAGTTCATTAAGTATATCCCCAAGTGGATATGGGATGCCTATATTTGATGGTGATTTTATTTATGGCTCCGCTGTCCACATGCATCCTCACAGAACCATCGTCCTTTGGCAAAAGAAGGGTAGGCACGACACATGGACTCATACTCTTATGCATCAATCCCTTAGATATGAGATCTTCTACTTGTCTTTGAATTTCCAAGGTGTCCTTGGGGTTCATTCTATAAGCTGGCTTATTTGGTATATCGGCCCCAGAATGAGGTCTATGTGGTGTTGTATGGTTCTTTGAGGGGGTAGGCTGAATGGAATTTCTTCGTGCAAGACGTGGGAGTATTCTTTGAGAAGTTGTATGACAAGAGGATGAAGTGGAGTTTTGGCTTCTTCTTGTGGAGGGGTGATGAGGATCATTTCCTTGAGGGTTTTATACTCATGGTGTGTGACTAGGAGAATATGTTCAAGTAGAGAAAGAAGCATTTCCCCTCCATTAGGTTCTTCTTTGGTTTTGGGCTTAGAGATTTGGTAAGGGGGTAAGGGGGCAAGGGTGACCTTTTGGCCATTCTTAAGTAGGATGTAAATGTTTTGGAAACTATCATGTATAACCCTATGGTCAAATATCCACAACCTTCCTGACAATATGTGACAAGCATACATGTCCATTGATGGTACAACTCATCTTGATAGCATTTCCCAATTGACAAAGTGATTAAATAACAAGAAGAGACTTAAAGGTCTATACCTTGGTTAAGGCATTGAATAGAGTATGGATGTGGATGAGGCTCGGCCTTGAGTTGGAGTTTCTCTACCAAGGTAGTGGAAGCTACATTGGCATAACTTCCCCTATCTACAATGATGGAGCATACACAGCCATTGATGGTGCAATGATTATGGAAGATGTTTTCTCATTATTCTTCTCGATGTGAAACTTTATGATCACTCAACTTCTTCAAGCGCTTGGTACTCCATTAAGGTGATCACCTTTCAGTTTGCCCAATTCGAAGCAATATGCCCAAGTCCTTGACAGTTGTAACACCTCCTTTTCTTAAATGGGTTGAGGGTGGTTTTGAAGAGTTTTATTAAGGAATGGAAGGGGTTATAAGTGGGTTTATGGGTTTAGGAGTAGCAGGGAGACTCCCCTTGTTGAAAGGGTAGGTTCTTTGAGCAGGTTTAGGTGGTTCTCTCCTGAGTTTAGCTTTGTTTTGAAGCTTAACTTTATGGGCTAGTGACCAAACCTCATCAAGGTTAGTGCAGTGTTGTAACTCCACTACATTTCTAATGGACTCGTTCAAACCTCCCAAGTACCTCACCACCATTTGGTTGTCACTCTCCCTAATATCACAAATCATTGTAAGCCTCCCAAACTCGGGTATACTCCTTCACACTTAGATTCTTGCCTAAAATTATGGAGTTTGGTGTAATTGACTTGAATGTAGTGGGGTAAAAGCAACTTAGCTTTAAGTTTTTCTTTCGTCTTCATCTAAGACCTAATCTTACCCATTCCTTTCATAGCCCTTTACGACATTACTCCATCAAATAGAAGCATCCTTACGTAGTTTCAAGGCCACAAACTTGACCATCTTGTCATATGGAACATCCTTGTACTCAAACATCCTCTCAATGGTGTTCATCTAATCTACGAGCTCATCCGGGTTAAGTTAGCCTTTGAACTTAGGGATTTTCACCTTGAAATCCATAGAAAGTGTCTTATATCTCCTTAATCTTCTAGGCCTCCTTTCTATATCATCTTCACTTATTGTAAAAGGGTTGCTCTGGGACCCATCTTCAACCGAATTAGACTCACTAGTGGAGTGTAAGCTTTGGACCTCTCGAAGGTTGTTCCACATTGCTTACTCTAATTTTCTTCTAAGATACTCTAGTTGAGTAGCCTTTGTAGCATTATCCTTCATTAGTTACTCAGATCTGTCTTCTAAAGTCATGCTACTAGTTATGCTTAAAAATAGGTATCGACAGGTTCTTTGTGGGTTAGATTGTGTTTAGGATAAAGGGTCATGTTTAGGCTTGGAAGCTTTGGCCAAGATCATAGCCTAAGCTCTTATACCACTTGATGCACCTCTAAGTCCTTTGGTTGAAGAACAAAGAAGAGATCTCAAGTAGTAAAAAGAAGAGAGACGAGGAATGCAACCGTCTGCATGCAAATAATGAAAGAGGACAAGTAACTAAGGTTCTGAGATATGATATCACCACCAAGAATCATAGAGCTCACCCTTTGGATCTTAACACATAAGATATCCCCACTCCACATATCACAAAAGGCTCTTAATCACCACTTTAGTGAGCTAAACTAGAGATAAGTAAGAGAGAGAAAGTTAATAGGAGTTTAAACTCCACCAATTCATTCAGTAATCAGGTGAGTTCAACCCTAAAGCTTTCCCACATATAAAAGAAGCTCATACAATCAAAAACAAAGGTTAATACATCCAAACAAACAACCATAGGAAAGGGGGGAACAAAAAAGCAATGTAAGTACAAAAAGCAAAATCTGTTGCCAATTAATTTCTGGAACTGCAGCTACAAATTCAAAAAGCTATATCTTTCAAATTACGTATCCAAAGAGGGTCATTCAAATAGTAGAGGAAAGCCCTAAATGTTTATTTTGAGGAACATCCTCTTGAAGTCTCAGATGTGCCCTAAGAAATGCAAGTGGTCCCTAATTGGAAATAGCCAGCACACTTTCTGAACGTCCCCTCCTTTGGCACCTTTCCTTTGAACTTAACCTTGAACTCTTTTGTCACCTCTAAATTCCAATATAAAATGTTTCCAAAAAGTAAATCTTTAGGTTCCTATATTAGTCCAAGGTTAGGAAAAACGGACTAACTAAATCAGGTAGCATTCTGGCTCTACTGGGCAGTTTGGCTTTGGAAACTGATTTGAAAGGGCAAATGAAGTCCTAATGATTTAAAACTTACTTTATTAGAAAGATAATGTCTTGAACTAAAAGACCAAGGCAAAATTATGGACTTAAGAAACCCATTGATTAGGCAACTAAGGTCAGAAAATTACTGCTCGTATTGGATAGACCCGGGCAATGGCTAACTTGGTCTTCTAGTTGACTCCTTATGACTATGGGGATCTCTTGGACTTCCCTGGACTTGGATAGCTCTTGGGATTTACCTTCATCATGATCCTCCATGGGTGCATCACTAGATGTCATTTCTAACACATTTGACCATGAGCACATCATCAATTTTGAGGTCAAGATAACCATTGACCACAACCAAGTAAATCTAAACAGTGCAAACATGCTTGATATCTTCATATGACAACAATAAGCAAAATGTCTAGTTAGCAAAGGTCATTACTCACAATAATGGTCACTAACATCAGTTTTCAAATCAACATAGCCAAAAAACATCGTTAAATGCAATTTGAGCACAATTATTTTAGCAATTTAAGTTTTATTATTAGTAGTTTTTAAGTCATAGAAAATAAATGGTACAAGAAGTAATTTGAAAACTTTGTTTAAAAAAGAGGGAGATGATCAACCTCTATGGAGGATGCTCATTGATCTTAAAATATACTTAAATCCTACCTCATTGTTCAAAACCACAAATAAATGGGTGAGGTAAAATATCAAAATAAGTAGGAAATATTTGTTGGTAACATATCCATTAGTTGATTAACTTAGACATTTCAAACACTTGGTGAGCACTATTGTTTTGAACTTTGGAGAACTAATAAAGAGTAAAAATTTAATGCCAAACCAAATTCTAATGTTAGCTCTCATTCATCCAAAAATAATCATTAGGCTAAGCAACATTATTATTCAAGTAATAAGACATGAATACAAGCAAAATAAAAACACAAAGTGATGTACCTTTGAAGGAAGGAAGGGAAACTAAAGTAAGATTGCAATAGCTCACGGTTAAGCAAACTGAATTTCAATTCAGTGCCTTTAACCTGTGTAGCAGAACAATGAAAATGATACAGCTAAACTCGAAGTTTGGATACAAAATCACCACCAAACTCAAGCTTAAGGTCCCTAATCTTTGGTTAAGATGCAGAAACACCACTTAAACAAAGGTTAGGACTTACTTGATCACCACCTTAATCGATCAAATTAAGGATAAGCAAGTGAAGTTTTTGGAATTCAAAAGCAAAAGCTCTCAAAAGTGTAATCTGAAAATCAATGGTAATGAACCAGCCAAAGGCCGTGTGAAACAGAAGGATACAAGCCTAGCAAGCAAGTAACCTAGCACACTCTTAAGCTTTCCTCCCTAGGAAGGAAAGGTATTAACTAAGACTAATCCTCATAGTTTATGCTAACCGTGTACAAAGCTTGATTACACCTAGTCTAATTACATCCAAATCAATAAGGAAAGCAACACAAATGATCCTTACAACTTAATTAACTTATACTTAAGCTTAATCAATCAGAAATCAAACCAAGAGCATGTGCTTCAGCCGTAAAGTAGAACCCATTTCCGGCTGACCAATGAGAGCCGTGAGACATCCCCTTTTGCAGCTTGCATTCTATTAGTTGTTCTTTCCAAGGTAGCAGCTAATGATTGATGTTCTAGAAGCTTAGGGACGTGTGCCATGCCTTGGAGTGTGTGACCCTCTAGTTGAAGAGGAGGAAACCCATGGATGAAGGAAAATTAACCGTGCTACTTCAAACCGGGTTCACGGACAATTTTAACCCGGTTTTCAAACCTGAATTAAGCTTAGTAAAAGTAAGCATGATTTGGTTTTCAGACCATGGGGGGAACCTTAGGGTGTGTACAAACCCCCTGTAAAGAAATCAAGGTTAAACCACGTTTAAGTGGGGTTATTCCACCTAAACATTTAACTGTGCAGTTTTGAACCAAAACTGGCTGGTTAGACAAAATGCCTTGAACTTCCACCTTTTTGTGTGCATGATTGAAAATGAATGCTTGGACCTGAAAGTAGACATAGTAAGGATTCGAAAAATGCAAAAAGATTAGACTTAAGCCACAATGTAGCTTAAGTACTGAGATGAACAATACCGGGCATTTTCTGGCCAAGCAACCTGGTTGTAGCTCTTTGAGAGTCTTGCAAAATGTGAGCCATCCTTTGTGCTTGGGACCTTGTTCTTGGATGTTCTGGACTTGGTACATCATAGACAAGGTAATGGCTAGGTAGGACTCTATCATCCTCCCCTCGTTGAAAAGATTTGATCCTTAAATCTGTGGGGCAGCCATCTGGATGAAAGGGGCTCAAATCTGCCACATTAAATGTGGGTGAAACTCCATAATCTCCAGGCAGATCAACCTTGTATGCATTGTCATTTGTCCTTTCCAAAACCTCAAATGGACCTTCTGCTCATGGCATGAGTTTGTTCTTTCTTTTGGAAGGAAATCTTTCCTTCCTCAAGTGGATCCAAACTAGGTCTCCTGGTTGAAATACCATCTTTCTCCTATGCTTGTTGGCTTGGGCTTCATAGGATACATTGGTCTTCTCAATTCTAGCCTTCACCAACTCATGGAGTTTCTGAATTTCTTTCACTCTTACTGCTGCATTAGCATTTGGTTTTTGGTCTTGAGGCCGAGGAGTAAGATCATTGGGACTTAGAGGATCAATCTCATACACCACCTTAAATGGTGAAAGACCAGTAGCCTTGCTGGGAGCTTTGTTGTATGCAAACTCAGCATGTGGCAAGAGTAAATCCCAAGCTTTAGCATGAGGTTTAATCAAAGCTCTTAGGAGGGTACCTAAGGTTCGATTAGTTACCTCAATTTGGCCATCAGTTTGGGGGTGACAAGTAGTACTAAACAGCAACTTAGTACCAAGCTTCTTCTAAAGAGTGATCTAAAAATGACTTAGAAATTTTGTATCCCTATCTGAAACAAGGACTTAGGGATACCATGCAGCCTTGTTACCTCTTTAAAGTATAATTTGGTAATGTGTGTAGCATCATTGGTTTTGTGGCAAGGTATGAAGTGTGCCATCTTTGAAAACCTGTCCACCACCATAGATATAGAATCCTTCCCCCTTTAGGTCTTAGGCAAACCCAAAATAAAGTCCATACTCACATCCGCCTATGGTAGAGTAGGCACGGGCAGTGGAGTGTACAAACCATGGGGTAAGGTATGACTCTTAGCTACTTGGCACGTACCACACCTTCTTAGGAAGTCTTGAACATCCTTCTCCATCCCTGGCCAATAGTAATGACCCCTTAACATGGTTAAGGTCTTTGACTCACCAAAATAACTAGCCAAGGATCCACCATGAACTTCTCTAATCAAGAGCTCATGGGTGAGGAATACACAGCCGTACTCCTTTGAACAAATAGCCCTCTTGGACTAAGAAATCTCCCTTGGGGTGCTTCATACACATAGAGTATAGGTCCCAAGGTCTTCATCTTCAGCATACAAACTCTTAAGATGCTCAAAACCAAGAACAAGAGCATCTAGTTGAAATAAAAGGAGGTGTCTCCTTGATAATGCATCCGCACCTTAATTCAATCTTCCTGATCTGTGCTTGATGGTGAAGTCGAATGACTGAAGGAACTCAACCCATTTAGCATGGCGTGAGTTAAGCTTGTGCTGGCCTTGAATGTATTTTAATGCCTCATGATCAGAATGCAATATAAACTCACTAGCCACCAAATAATGGCTCCAATGCTCTAAACACCGAACTATTGCATAGAATTCCTTGTCATATATGGAGTATTTTCTTCTTGATTCACACAATTTCTCGCTAAAGAAGGCTAATGGTTTACCTTCTTGAGTAAGAACTTCACCTATTCCCACTCCAGATGCATCACATTCGACTTCAAAAACTTTCTCAAAGCACGGTAATGCAAGAACCGGTGCTTGAGTTAGTTTTCTCTTTACTTCTTCAAGGCAGATTGTGCTTTGGGGTTCCATTTGAAAGATGCACCCTTAACCACTTTAGTCATGGGGGCCATTATGGTGCTGAAATTTCGAATAAACCTCCTGTAAAAGGAAGCTAAGCCATGGAAACTTCAAACATCATGTATGCTTTGTGGTTGAGCCCAAGACTGAATAGCCTCTATCTTCTCTTCATCTACCTTTATGCCATCTTCTGAAACAATGTAACCTAAGAATGTAACTTCTTGAGTGAAGAAAGTACACTTCTTAAGATTACCATACAACTTTTCACATTCTAGGACATGCATAATCTGATTGAGATGATCTTGATGTGCTTGCTCGTCCTTGGAGTAAATCAGAATGTCATCAAAGTAGACTACCAAGAACTTGCCAATGTAAGGCTTGAATACTTGATTCATTAGCCTTATGAATGTACTAGGAGCATTAGAAAGACAAATGGCATAACAAGCCATTCATACAAACCACCTTTAGTCTTGAATGCAGTCTTCCATTCATCTCCTTCGTGGATTCTAATCTAGTAGTATCCACTTCGAAGATCAATCTTGGAGAACACCTTAGAGCCATGTAGTTCATCCAGCATGTATAGGGTACCTATACTTTATTGTGATTTTGTTTATGGCTCTACTATCCACACACATTCGTTGGCTGCTATCCTTCTTTGGAACCAACAAGGCAGGTACGGCACAAGGGCTTAAGGACTCATGTACAAGCCCTTTTGACATCAACTCCTCAACTTCCCTTTGAATCTCCATGGTTTCCTTTGGGTTCATCCTATAAGCTAGCTTATTTGGAAGGATTGAACTAGGAATGAGATCAATGTGGTGTTGGATATCTCTTTGGGAGGCAAACCCATAGGTATTTCCTCAGGGAACAAATGACAGAAGTTTTCAATGAGTGTTTGCAATGGGATGAGTGGGCATCAAACTTTCTGGTTCGTCTTGCATGCTTAGTATCCACTCTTTAAAGGCCTTAAACTTATGTTGAGAAGCCTTTAGGATGGGTTCACTCACGGACAGTAAACAATCAACTTATTTGGGCTTTTTTTGTGGCTGAATTTCGTGGAGTTTGGACGAGGGTAAAGGGGCTAGGGTGATCTTCTTGCCATCCTTAGTAAAGGAGTAGTTGTTTAGGTAACCATTTTTCATAACCTTTTGATCATACAACCATGGCCGTCCTAACAGCATATGACATGTATCCACTGGGATCGCATCACACCATAACTCATCTTGATAGTTCTTTCTAATGTAAAAAGTAATCAAGCACCGAGAGTTAACTTGAATTCCTTTACTTTGATTTAACCATTGAATGTTGTATGGATGTGGATGAGTCATCATTTGCAGCCCTAGTTTCTCAATCATGCTTAGAGAAACTACATTGGCACAGCTCCCTCCATCAATGATCAAAGAGCACACTTTTCCTTGGATGATACATCGACTATGAAAAATGTTCTCTCATTGCTCATCTTTAACTCCTCTTTGATTGCTTAGAACTCTTCTCAAAACTAAGAGTTCACCTTCATCAGCCTCTTCAACAACTTCATCTTGAGTTTCCTCAAGTTCTGGTTTACTTTCAACTTCATTTTCTTCCTCCTTAAAGTTCTCCTTCACGATTGCCCATTCAGCCAAGGTGATTACCTTTCTGTTTGGTCATTCCGAAGCTATGTGTCCAAGCCCTTGACATTTGAAACACCTTCTATTGCTCATGGGATTGGGGTTAGGCCTATTTTGAGGTGCTTGGATTCTTTGTGGTGCTGGGGTTCTTTGTGGGAAGGAAGGGGATGGAGTTTGTGGCTTAGGAACAGGATTAGAACTCCCCTTGTTAAAAGGTTGGTTCCGGGTTAAAGGCTGTGTGTTTTGAGGTTTAAAGGGTTGTCTTGCCTTCTTTTGCTGCTCCACTTTATGTGCCAAGACACAAACATCGTCAAATGAAGTATATGCTTGCAATTCAACCACATTAGAGTACTAGAATCAAGTCCTCCCAAGTATCTAACTATGGTTTGTTCTTCTGACTCTTGAATGTCACACTTGATAAGCAACTTCTCAAACTCACGTGTATATTCTTCAACACTCATATTACCTTGAGTAAGGTTATGAAGTTGTGAATAACAATCCTGAACATAGGTTGGTGATACAAAATGTGCCTTGAGTTTGGATTTCATTTTATCCCAAGTATGAATTTTTGATTTCCTTTCTCTTAGCCGTTTAGCACTTAGGTTTGTCCACCACATAGATGTATACGTTATGAGTCTTAAAGCTACCAATTTAACCTTCTTATCATCAGAAACATCTTTATATTCAAAGACTCTCTCAACAGTATGCAACCAATCAAGGAACTCTTCAGGATCAAGCTTACCTTCAAATTCAGGGACTTCCACTCTGAAATCATTAGAATTAGCTTGAAACTGTGGCTCCCCTCTCATCATTCTAGTTGGTTCTTCTTCACTTTAAGAATCAACTTCATGGCTAAAAACTTGTTCACGTCCTCTAGGTTCAGATTGAAGAGTATCTTCATTCATTTTTTGCTTTTGCTTCAAAACCGAGCCCAATTGCTTTCTCAAGTACTCATTTTGTGCTTGAGTTTCTTAATTCTTTTGTGAGTCCTCTCGAATTTTGCTGGCCAGGAACTCATTTTGCTTCATCAAAGCTTCGAACCTTTCTTCTAAGGTCATGCTTATCAAAGTCATGCTCGAACTTGGTCGCTTAAGCAAGTGAAACAACACGGAATAGGGGTGGCACGATCATGCTTAATGGCACGGGGTGACCATGCTATTTTTCTGCCAAGCAGGTACAGCTAAAAACAGCAAGTTTTACGATTTTTGTGTTTTCATTCAAACCGGGTATGAAACTGAATTTGTGTTTGAAGAAGGATGAATGAATGGATTTTGGAAGTGGAAGGGCATACCAAACCAAGGTGAAACCTTTGCTCTAATACCAAATATGATGTACCTTTGAAGGAAGGAAGGGAAACTAAAGCAAGATTGCAATAGCTCACGGTTAAGCAAATTGAATTTCAGTTCAATGCCTTGAACCCATGAAGCAGAACAATGAAAATGATAGAGCTAAACTCGAAGTTTGCATACAGAATCACCACCAAACTCAAGCTTAGGGTCCCTAATCTTTGTTCAAGATACAGAAACACCACTTAAAAAGCTTAGAACTTACTTGATCACCACCTTAATCGACCAAATTAAGGATAAGCAAGTGAAGTTTTTTGAATTCAAAAGCAAAAGCTCTCAAAAGTGTGTTCTGAAAATCAATGGCAATGAACCAGCCAAAGGTTGTGTGAAACATAAGGATACAAGCCTAGCAAGCAAGCAAGTAACCTAGCACACTCCTAAGCTTTCCTCTCTAGGAAGGAAAGCTATTAACTAAGGCTAATCCTCACGGTTTATGCTAACCGTGTACAAAGCTTGATTACACCTAGTCTAATTACATCCAAATCAATAAGGAAAGCAAAAAAAATGATCCTTACAACTTAATTAACTTATACTTAAGCTTAATAAATTAGAAATCAAACTAAGAGCATGTGCTTCAGCCGTAAAGTAGAACCCCTTTTCGGCTGACCCATGAGAGCCATGAGACATCCCCTTTTGCAGCTTGCATTCTATTGGTCATTCTTTCCAAGGTAGCAGCTAATGATTGATGTTCTAGAAGCTTAGGGATGCGTGCCATGCCTTGGATTATGTGCCTCTCCAGCTGAAGAGGAGGAAACCCATGGATGAAGGCAAATTAACCGTGCTGCTTCAAACCAAGTTGACAGACAGTTTTAACCCGGTTTTCAAACCTGAATTAAACTTAGTAAAAGTGAGCATGATTTGGTTTTCAGGCCATGGGGGAAACCTTAGGGTGTGTACAAGCCCCCTGTAAAGAAATCAAGGTTAAACCACGTTTAAGTGGGGTAATTCCACCTAAACATTTAACCGTCCAATTTTGAACCAAAATTGGCCAGTAGACAAAATGCCTTGATCTTCCACCTTCTTGTGTGCATGATTGGAAATGAATGCTTGGACCTGAAGGTAGACATGGTAAGGATTCCAAAAATGCAAAAAGATTAGACTTAAGCCACAATGTAGCTTAAGTAATGAGATGAACAAAACCGGGCATTTTTTGGCTAAGCAACCTGGTTGTAGCTGTTTGAGAGTCTTGCAAAATGTGAGCCATCCTTTGAACTTAGGACCTTGTTCTTGGACATTCTGGACTTGGTACATCATGGACAAGGTCATGGCTAGGTAGGACTCCATCACAAAGTTAATTACTATTCATATCTAATAACTTTAAAAGCTTCAGGTCAAGCTTTCAATAACTACTAGTTTCCTTCATGATTGTCCGCAACACATTGGCACCCTAAAATTCTAGAAAGAAACTTACTCAATCAAACATAAGGTTGATATAGAGAAAGACAGAGGTGGGGAAGTAAAGACAGCGGGGATGAAATAAAGAAATGATATCAAAGTATTGATCGACATCTTTCGACTCCACCTCTTATTGTGATCCCATCCGTGGTGGCGCGGATGCTTATAAATAGCCACTGATGAATGTTGATCAAACTATTGACTTTTAGATACCCGAAGATTTGATGCATTTATTTTTATGACCCTGACATTTTTTAGTTTATTTTTAAGTAACCTCACTTATGAATTCCTTACAATTCAATTCTAAAATCACAAAAATGCCCTTACAATTTTTTTGTTTTTCTTTCATTTTAAAGAAAACCCCAACCCCTCCCTTTTAAGTACCCATAACACTACCGATAGACTATCCAATAGAAGAAAGATAGTTTTTGGAGTTCTTGCTTTAAAAGGAAAAAAACAAATAGGACAATAGTAAGGGTATTTTGTAATTTCAGGGCTAAAATTATAAGGAATTCATAAGTGAGTATTTAAAAATAAACTCAAAATTGTCATGGCCATAAAAATTAATGCATCAGATCTCAGGGTACCTAAAAGTCAGCAGTCCATGTTGATTGGTAAGTGGTCACCGATGTTGGTGCTCGAGGTGCCACTATCACTATCAGCATGGTGAGTGCCGCTATTGTTGTTGTCGTAATCTTGAATTTGGAGTCACACCACTCAATCGAACCCTGACTGCTTATACTAAGCCATTGGTGCATTTTTCATATTGTTCCTCGTCAGCAACTTACACCATCAGTATACCAAAATAAAGAAGTAGAATTCTAAGGTATTGATAGGTTTAATATAGGATAGATGATTATATCATTTTAATGATACAGAAGATGTCTAAATTGTCAGATTTTACATATTAAGTGCTCAATCAAAATATTGTTGCCTTTAAGGAATCTGTTTTTTTTCCGGTAGAATAGGCCCTTCAGCTGCCAGCTATATACGTGTGAGTTGATCTTTCCCATGGATGTGGGCAGGGCTAGATGTGTCCATGTTTGATATGCATGTAGAGTTAGGCAATTCATATTTTCATGCTTGAAGTTACTTATGTGTGGATACATAACTATGAAAGGAAATAAATGTTTTATGGCATTAATAATCCATTTTAGGTTTTCATTACCAAGTCTACTATATGCCTACAAACTAGAGGCTAGATCTAGGGAATACACCTAGCCCTTAAACTTGTATTTGTGACCTAAATTGAAGAGTTTCCTCACTCACCATCCCACTTCGAGTCTAAGTCTATAATTATACATCATACTTTCATTAAAATTCCATTTTCTTTTTCTTCTTCCTTCTATCTTATGAAGAATCCAAGCAAAACTATGAAAAAAAAAAGAGAAAAGAAATATTCAAAAAAATTTGAGAGAATAAAAGAGTGTTTAGGTCGAAAACTTGAAAAAGGAAGGCAAAAGGAAAGGGAGAGAAATAAAAAATGCTAAGGATTTCAATTTCTTAATCTAGACGAGTAAAAGATTCTGAGAGAAATAAGTCATGCAAATTTGAAGCATACGCCTAGGACAGAATGCTTCTTTTGGTAACCCACATTAATGCTTCCTTTAAACCCACAAGTTACCACTTCAACTGGTCTTTGAACCTACAATGAGCTTCTGCCTTTTTAACCAAATTTGACTTGAGTAAGGATTGAGAGTATGTTATGGGTTATACATGAACATCAATACAAAAATCAATAGCTAAAAGAAATTTAGAAAAGAAAAGGTTAAAATAAAGAGAGATCAAGAAAAAGAAAATAGAGGAATAAAAAGGGAATAAGAAGAGAAAATAAAAATGTTGGAAAGAAGGAGAACTCAAGTAATGATTGTTGGTTCACACAAATCTCATTACCCACAAACACTTAGGGGATTTCACAAGTATTACTTAAGACTGCATGCCAATTCCTTTTCTTTAGCTCACTGGCCTTGAAGCCTACCTTTAAAAAGTCCTCATGGAGGCATGCCTTCTTTAAGTTAGATATTTCTGTTCTTAAACTATTACTTGCATGATTCCATATTGGATACATACATAGCCTTTTGAGGCTCGACCTTGAAGATTCATTTCTCTTGAATCTATTGAGTTTTTTTGGTTTAAGAAAAAAAAAGAGCAAAGGAGTGGCTAGCCCTAGAACCTCAAAAAGGTGTACTAGCCAAAAGGAGAGTAAAAAATAAAACCTTGGTTTTAAGGACAAAAAACATTTTGTTACTTATTCAGACTAAGCTTAGATAAGCCATACAAGTACCTTACCGGTTCTTTCCAATCATAGTAGCATTTAATCATCTCACTAATATTCTAGAACATAGGGCTCTTTGCCACAACCATAACGGCAAGATGAAGAGTTAGATACTCGCTCTATATTTTTAACTTCCCTAAGTCGGGCTCATCCCTTACACAAGGTAGCAAACTCCCCTACATTTCCCTGCACAATTAGCATTTTCTTTGTAGTAAATATTTTCTAACATAGGGATAATCACATTCCTCACGCTAATCTGGGGGCTACTTCTGGCAGCACCACCAAAATCATCTTTAGTCGTTATATCGCTACACGTCCACAGTTCCCATTACATTAAGCAAATAGCAAGTGTTCTTCATTAGAATGGGAGAACTGTAAGGTAAGATTAAATGTTACTCCTTGATCAAAAAGATATCTTATCTTGAGTAACTAATACCTATGACTTGGCGTAAACTAGCCACCTCTAGCCTTTAACTTCTTAGCCTTATTGAATTAGTATATTCAGTTTTGATGACAACAAACCCAAGTATAAAATGCTCTTAAGTAATGTTGCTCCAAACAAAGTTCTCCAAACAGGCATACACTGTTATTTTCAATATGCGTCTTAACTTGTTTGCTGAATGTTGAGAACAAGTCTTAAGAACAGGTCTCATACCTTGATGACTCACGCTCAAGTCAAGAACACCACCTCGATGAGTTGATTGTGTGTTAAGATCAGTTCCTGAACTCAAGCAATACAAGAACAACCTGGCAAACAGGCTAGGTGTTTCAAGGACAATCCAGCAAACAGGCCTTTCTGAACTCAAGCGATACAAGAACAACCTGGCAAACAGGTTGGTCTAGGTGGTTGGGGCAGCGTATTCGTCTTGAACAAGATGACTGGATCTACAACAAGATGTCTTGGGTAATTTAGGTTTTATTTTTTAGACTCTTGTTAATATGCCAATCTTGAAAAGTCTCTAACTAACCACTCTTGAATTGGTTGCGCTATTTGCTTCAGAACACCAAGTTTGAACAACCCTGTAAACAGGGTACCTAGGGTGTTTCTGAACTGCAATGGCCAAACCCGGTCACTTTGGAAAACTTATTTTGGTTGGCCAAAAGCTCTAATATATTTTGATAAAATTCAAGACAGCAATTTAAGCTATAGGAAATCTTTTGATATGAAAATCACTTGGGAGATTTGCAAAACTGATTTTGGAAAATATTTACCAAAACCGAAAATATTTCTCTCTTATCCTTTGGAAAGTGATTAATTCAAAATTCAAGCTGAGATTCTTTTCCAGGTATTTCACGGCTATTTTTAAGGGGAAAAGATAGTCTTTTATCCTCCAAAATCAAATCCCTACAATATTGGAAACTCTATCCTCATTGGATCTTTTAGCCGTTGGAATTCTCTGTGCTAAGCAAAAATCTCTCTTTGCTAAACATAGCTGATTTTATCACTTCTCTTTGTTTTTGACCGTTGGATTTTTTGTTTAAAAACTCAACATTTCACTCCCATTGATAAGAGAAGAAAAAACGAGAAACATACACAACATACGCACAAAGGGAGAAGTGCAAAAGTGGTTTTTCTAGTGAGAAGAATTTTTCGAGCTACTCTTGAGAAAAGAAAAACCGAGACAAGTTGTGTTTAAGCTGAGCTTTCAAGATATTGGCATACTAGGACCTCATTGTACCTTACATCTGCTTAAATTAGAAGCACCCCCGTAAGGTGTTTTGTAACCCTGATCTTGGATCAGAAAAGTGAGTGAGTGGTCCTCAGTCGTGTGGACTTTGGACGTGTCCAATCTGGTGAGATTTGGACGTGGTGTAACCTTTCTTAGAAAAGAAGGTTACGTGGTTGCAAGTTGTAACAAGGTGTGTTACATTTGTAACGTGTGAAGCCCCTTAGTGAAAGTGGTTAAATCCTACACGAGGTAAGTCGTGGTTTTTCACGCCTCAGTTGGGCTAGAGGTGTTTTCCACGGAAAAATTGTGTGTGCTTTATTTCCGCATTTATCTTGTTGATTTTCGCCTTTAAGCAAATTGAAAACATCTGGTTCAAACAAGTCAGAAGGTTGTTTGTAATTCAAGAACAACCTCTGCAATCAGGAGGGTGTTTGTCAGTAAGTACGCAAAAATCGAACACCATAATTCACCCCCTCTTGTGGGTAAGTACTCCTAAATTCAACAAGCCTACAATGTCCTTTCGCTTAAGCTTCAGAACAACATCATGTCTTACCAATAATCTCCCATATTCAATTAGGATGTACCTAATGGATCCTAAACCAAACATCAGGCCCTTGTTTGCATGCATATAAGGCTTATGTCATCGCATCTCTGTATAGTCAGTATGCTTAAGTCAACTCATATAGTTTCACTTATGTTAACAAGTTTACTTGTATACATGGGTCTTTAGCCTATTTATTAGGCCCCTTTTGCCTTGATCACTAAAGAATCCTCGCCAAATAAGCCAAAGCTACCACAAGAAGGGCACGCAACATGGTCAATCATGAAGCTAGATGAAAGATTTTCATAAGCAACTACTATAAAAGATAGTTACGTTTTAATATTTGCCTTAGCAAGGCTCTGTCGAAGTAGACTACTTAGCCTTAAAGCAGGGTTTATATTAGCATCTTTACCCTACTTATAAAACTTCATATTATTAAGTAACCAAGTTTAGAAAGATCTAGCTATAGATTAAGATCTTGAATACCTTCATATTGGCATAAGAGGGTGTCAATGTCAAGGCATTCAAGTGAGAAATATAAATCTTCAGGATCTCATACTATCACATTATAAGGACCTGCCTGTAGACCTTTATACTCTCACGCCACTAACTTTGCATGGATCTGGCTACAAATCTTTAGGCTCTCATGCCATTAAGCTTGTAGGGGTGTGCCTATAGGTCGTCAGGCTCTTACACTACCATGTTTCCAAGGATCTAATTACAAATGTTCTAGTTCTCACGCCATCGCGTTTATAGCGACCTGGTCATATATTTTTATTCTCTGCAGCTATCTACATATCTTTGGGCTCTCACACCACCATGAGAATACTAGAAATCTGTGGGCTCTCATGCCATTAACTTTTCAAGAATCTAGCTATAGATCTTCAAGCTCTCAATCCTCTCATACTACCAAGTTTGCAGTGATCTAGCTATAGCTCTTTGGGATACCATCAAGTTTGTGCCGATCCAGTAGACCTTAAGTCTTCGAGCAAGCAAGTTCATAGAGATCTAGCTAGAAATCTTTAGGCTCTTACTTCATGAAGCTCCATCAGTGCCTCTCATTTATGCATGGTCTAGCGTGTGAAACCAAGCCCAGCTCCTGCCATC
Source organism: Carnegiea gigantea (assembly GCA_029747015.1). Lineage (NCBI taxonomy): Eukaryota > Viridiplantae > Streptophyta > Magnoliopsida > Caryophyllales > Cactaceae > Carnegiea > Carnegiea gigantea. The sequence continues at coordinate 154,031 of JAKOGI010001630.1, forward strand.
CTCACACAAGCCCAGCCAAGCGCACAAAGAAAAGAAAGAAATTTAAAAAAATAAAAGATGCCAGAGTAGTGGTTCATTTTGTAAGCGCCTGTAAGCGCGGCCCAACACAGCACATAACCTTGCCTAGCTTTCTAAGTCAACGTCCCACCAGCAACTCCAGGTCAACAGTCTAGCGCCCAATCTAGCCCTGTCTCGCCTTCAGCCAAACCACTCCTTCACACGTGGCCCAACCCAACATTAGCATCCCCTATTAAAGGCATGGCCGCTAATAGCCAGTGAATTCTAGAGGCGGTTTAGAAATTTGATAAGAAATTTTCTAACTCTATTTCAAATTAGAAACGGAAATTAATTGTAATTAGGAAAGTGGAATACTAGCTTGCGTATTAAGTACTCAAATGTAAGTAGGAAAGTATGGCAGTCGACACTAGTATAAATAAGGGTCCTTCCAGGTGTGTATAAATCATCAAATATTCTCCCTCTCTCTTAGAGTTGAAAATGTCTGACCCGACACGATAACATGATACGAACCCGACCTAAAGTTATTGATGGAAACCCGAACCCGAACCGAACCGAACCGATTTCGACTCGAAGTCGACACGATTAGATCGTTTAACATGAAAAACTGTTATTTTTCAATTTAAAGCAAATCTAGGCTATTTTTAACACCGATATGAAATTCATCTGTTTATTAAATGGGTTGACCCGACCCAACCCATTTCCCAGCTCTACTCTCTCTTATAGCATTAGTTTTAGAATTTGAGAGATTAATATTATTTCTAAAATTCTTTTAAGTCGAATTTAATTTCTCTAGTTTGAATTTCTTTACTTCTAGTTTCAATTCGAGATTTCCACTTTTAGTTTCAATGCAAGTTTATTGGTTTCAATTTTAGTCTTCCCAAAAATTCTCTCATTCAAAGTTTCAATTTTCATTACTCCTTCGAGTCAATGAATTGAAGTCTTGGTGTGATGTCTTGTCAAGGTTTTAATTTTCTATATCTATTAATTCTAAGTAGTTAAGGTAATTTCTTTCTTCTCTCCTATAATTCTTATTTCGATTTCATAATTTAGTTATGGTTTTTATGAGGTTACTTGCAATTATTTATGTGGTTTGTGATTTCATAATTTAAATGGTCCACTAAACGAGCCCAACCCAGGTGGGTTGGAGGTAAGCTTGACATTGATGCAATTACTTTATTTTCTACTAAAGTAAATGCCATAACTAAAAGACTGGACCAAATGAATGTTAATGTTGTGAACTAAAGTGCCCCTTCCCCTTGTGAAATTTGTGGTTTAATTGAGCATATATTTTTGAATTGTCAAGTTGGGAGTCCTTTTTCCCAAGGCCCTAATGAAGCTAATTATGCTCAAAATTTCAACCCGAGACCGACCAATGAGCCTCACTCTAATACCTATAATCTGGGTTGGAAGAATCATCTGAATCTCTCTCATAGGTCAAATCCAAACACTGTGAACATGCCTACTATGAATGCTAGAGTACCCCCTAGTTTTCAAAGATCCCCATTCCTTTGTCAAATGCCCCAAAAGTCTAATTTAGAGCTAATGATGGAAAACATGCTTATGGCATAACAGAAACAAGATGACTGCATTAAGTAATTAGCATCAAAGGTTGATGTGCTTACGACTCACAATAGGATGTTAGAAGCCCAATTGCCCAAAAAGGTATTTTTTCATCTGCACCCCCTGATAGACTTCCTAGTAAACCTGAACCAAACCCTCGAGGGCACTGTAACTGTGTTACCATGAAAGAGGATGAATGGGACTTAACTGACTCTGAGGAAGTACCAATGGAAGAGGGTAGAGATATAACTATGGCCGGTAGTAAGGAGAACAATATGGTGGCAAGACTGCCACATTTATCGAGAATGACTCTATTGAGATTCCCACCATTTTTTCCCCTAAGTTTCCTGACTCAGGTAGTTTTTCTATCCCATGCATTGTGGGAAAAGTGAGGATTGAGAGAGGTCTATGTGATTTAGGTGCAAGTGTCAGCATAATGCCCTATACTTTGTTTCATAAGCTGTACTAAGGACTATCACTAACCGCCTCCTTTTCACTACAGTTGGCTGATAGTTCTATGACACAACCCATAGGCAAGTTGGAAGGTGTGCCTGTTAATATAAGAGACATTTAGGTGTTAGAAGACTTCATTATAGTCGATATGCCTGAAACTAATGATGCCCAAATTATACTAGGTAGGCCCATTTTGGTGACCGCTGGTTGCCATATTGATGTGAGGGAGGGTCGTATTTCTTTTGACGCAAATGGGAGATTTGCTATGTTTAGTCATAGGAAGGAGGATGCGGTTTCTCCTCATTCTTCTATATTAGATGCATTACCCCTTTCCCCTAAGTATGATATGGAGGATGTCTTGAATGATGAGGATCCTCCTGATTCTGAATGGATTTCATATAAGGACCATGACCAAGGGTATGTTAAGGTGGAGTTTTCTGCTCCTATGCCACCTAACAAGCCCGAGGTTGAGGCCCCTATTTCTATCGATTTCTCGATGAGTAAGTATTACAGGTTTGCACAAGTTGTTTAATTTATGCCCCCTTTCAAAGGTTTCGATGCCAATTTTGATGTAGGGGTTGAGCAAGTAGATGGTAGCCCATCTAATAGGCCAAGAGAGTGATTTCTTTTGTATACAGATGGTGCGTTATGGCACCAAGTTATGAAGACGAAGGACCTGCAGGCAGAATTGTTAAAATGGTACCTTCAATTGAAGAAGTTCAACCTTGTGGTTCGCGATAATGCTGATCCGAGCCAAGCCTACAACAAGGGTCAAGTTCTTGACCTTAAAAGAGCGCTTCTTAGGAGGAAACCTAGGCTTTCTTTCTTTTTCCCTTTTTATAGTTTTGATTTTGCTTACTTTTCATAGTCACATTTTCGGGAAAAAAAGAACAAAAAAAAGGAAAAGAGAAAAAAAGAAGAAAGAAACAAAAATATATATATCAATACAATATTGGCACCACGGTCAGAAAAACCAGAAATATGACTGTGGGGTGCCAACCCTGAAAAAACCAGAAAAAACAAGTACCATCAAACACCACGGGCCATCTGTGGTGACCGCTACGGTCCGTAGTAGTCTGCTACGGGCCGCGGTCTAGGTTTTTAACCGCGGTGTCGTTTCCCTTTCCCCTCACTTCATCTTCTTCACTCGACTCTTTCTCTCTCTTCTTCCCTTTCCTCTCTCTAAAACCTCCATAACCAACACCTTCAATCTCCCTTAAATCTTCTCCATTTTTCTTCATTTTCACACTAAATTCCTTCCTTTCACTTAATCCCCACCATTTCATCCATACAATCTCATCTCTTTTCTTCTTTTTCTTCAAAATTCATTTCATCCTCATTCATCTACCATACCCATCCTTTTCTCTCTCAAATTTTTCATCTTTTTACTTAATTTCTTCAATTTTCTAGGTTTTCGTTCCTATTTTGGTTTTAGTTTTGATTTTTGGTTAGGTTTTGTAGCCATGGCACCAACTAAAAGGCAAAGGAGCACCACGGAGGTTGGTTCATCAAGTCAAGCACCACCCCGACCTCAAAGGACATCCAGAACATCAACCAATGTGCGTGCTAGAGGCAACATTCTTCACCCTCTTGGTTTGACTCATCCCGATCATGTTGCTAGGTACAATTGTTTAAATGAACGTGTAGTAGTAGCAACTAGATACTATGATGAGGATTTGTTAGCTGATTGGAAATGTTGGATGATATTCATTAGTTGTTTGTAAGAGGTGGTATGAGTCACTTTTTAGAACTCAAAGAGCATACGTACCGGGACCTGACCTTATAAATTTTATATACACTCCATGTCGAGATCACTAAAGGACCTCAATGTCAAGTTAGATATATATCGTTTTATTTGCAGGGACAATTGTATGAATCGAACTTAGGTACTTTCAATAGTATCTTTAATTTTCCACCTAGTATGGATTTATCAAATCATCAAGTCCCCTGCGAATTCAACCTGAATGCATTTTGGGGTGAACTTTCAGGGAGTGTTAGGTACAGTACCAGTTCATTGAAATGTACACATATCAGAAACCCTTGCATTAGAGTAGCTTAACACATCCTTGCTTGTTCTCTGTTTGCTCGGGACGATAGTCTGAATGTCCCGAGATTGTTTGAGTTGTGCTTCCTGTCCTATATGCTTGATGGTGTTCAACTTGACCCAGGTTCATTCTTAGCTAGGCAATTACATAGTGTTGCTGTTAGCACTAAAGGTCAAATAGTTGTTAGTGCAATCGTAACTACTATTGCTCGATTCTTGGGAGTTGAGCCCAATCCTGAAAATAGAGTTTGTAGGTATGAGCGGCTTGATCAAGCTGCTTTTGAAATTATGAATTTCTGTAAAGTTGAGGCTGGTCGTTTATGTTGGATTTACCCCGGGGACTGGCTTTTGCCACTTTCCAATGTCGATCGCACTACTTTACTTCACCGAGGTAACCTTTACTAGATACCTGGTGATGACAAGGTTGTTCAACCCATACCCCACCAACTCGCCCCTCGATCTAGTCAAGCAGGACCTAGTTCTTTCTCTCAACTACCCCCACCTCACTATTTTGACCTCCAAGACTCTCTTAGGTCTATTCAAGAGGAGCAAGTTTCCCTCCGATAGTTTGTTGCTTCCGAGAGCGCCGCTCTTTGGGACTTTGTCCAAGAGCGCCACGATGAGCTTCGTGGGTTGCTTGCTTCCCAAACCCAATATTTTTAAGACTATAGGGCATGTCTAGAGACCTGGCAAGATTGGCATATCTCCTATAGACAACCACCCCATCCTCCTCCACCTCCTCCTCTCTGATTTTGATTTTTGCTACTCCCCTTCCGTTTTTATTATGATCTGCCCACATTGACGACGATGTGTGATTCAAGCATGGGGGAGTTAGTTATTATATTTGGTATTTGATGCCCGTTTTTGTTTGGTGTGTTTGTTTTGGTTTGTATATATTTTTAGTTGTAGTTTTATAGTTTTTGTTTTAGTTTTGTTTCAGTAGTGCATTTAGTTTTCTTCTAGGTTGCATTTTAGTTTCTTTCTTTTGTTAGTTTCTTTTTCATTTTAGTGTGCATTGTTTGTAAAACTAAAAAAATCAAAAGAAAAAAAATCCTCCGATGATGACCTCTATAGATTTGGTAGCTTTTTTTGATTTAGTTTGATCCTTTGATTCGCCCAGATTATGCATAAAAGTTTTGCGAACGAGTTTTTGAGATGAATTCCATGTTTTGACCACATATTGGATGCGAATTATTATTTTTCCGTATGAGTCTTTACAAGATTTTGGCATGTGTTTACTAGTGAGCTAGTTTTGACTTTGGTAGATGTTCCGTGAGACTTTGAGTCTTTAGAGACTGTTTATCATTATTAGTCTCATATTTTTTTCATGTGCGACTCCTCCTTGATGTCATTTCTCTAGAACTTGCTTTGATTCTCATTCAAGATCACATTTCACGTATGCATCTAGGCAATATGATTGAGTCATTTTTCTTTCTTTAATTTGCTTAACACCACGGCTAAACGGCCACCCTGGTTGTGTGTTGTATCCCTTATTAGCCCCTTTGAGCCTATAACCATTTTTCTTGATTAGAACCTCCTATTGTTAGCCCATGGCCAAATACTTGTCTTATTCTTAAGCCAAGGCCAGATAAGCGTTACATTCTTTTGCATCAAGTTTGATAGGGCGTTAGTAAGGTGGATTGTTATTCTCTTTAGTAAATTTTGGCTATTTGGTGTAGGAATGTAAACATTTGATAAATCCCTTATTTTATTGTGCAAAGTTTAGGGAAGAGTTTGATTTTAAAGTTCGTTATGGAATTCCTTTGGCTATTCATTTTTGAAACAAAAAAAAAGAATGAGAATTAAAAAATAAGAAATAAGAAAAAATAATTTCGAAGAAAGTGATTAGCCTTGGTGGGAATTGAAGACATTTGTGATTTTCGACTCTATCTTTTTTCATTTTGGGATTTATTTTGTTGATGAGTTGATATGGTTCGAGAAGGATGCAGTATTGCATTGGAATTGTTTAAGCTCTTAGTCTTTGGCTTTTAGCCCCTTATTTCTAAGAATATTTGTTCCCTTCTTACCTTTACCCTAAGGCCCGTTACATCCCTATGAAAGTCCTTAGGATTGTTAAGTGTATTTGCATTTTAGTGGTGGCGAATTTGAGAATCTTGCCAAGCCTAAGGTAGATTTGTGTCCAAGGAATAAGCATTGAGAGAACCTTCATATATATACATTGTCAAACACATGAGTGCTGAGTGCCACATAACTATAGTGAGGTTCTACTGGCCTTACTAGTTTTGCTTGTTTCATATGCTAGAACAATTGTATTTGACAATTTGGGGGAAGATTGGTTCAAGTTTTACATTGTGCTCTATAAAAAGTTTTTGAAAATTCATTCCCTATTCTGTTTGTTAATGATATTTTTGCATCTTTTTGGGCTACCTTTTGATCATCTTTGCCATTTGAATATTACCCATGTCTATCCTTAGGAGGTTGAGTATACCCTTTATAGTTTTTGCATTGCTTAAGGACAAGCAACAGTTTAAGCATGGGGAAGTTTGATAAGTGCTTAATATGTACATCTTTTCAGGGCTGTTTTGCCTCGTTTTAGGAGAATTTTGTGCTTAATGATGTTATTTACTCTCCTATTCTCAATTTATGCTTGGGTGTAGTTATTTTATGGGTTTTACAGGATTTTAGTTTTTTCACCTAGCATTTGCCCTTTAATGGCTGTGTTTTAACCTCCCCCATGGTCATCCATGAGTTGCTATGCCCATCCAGCAAGAAACCAGTTCCAACGCAGATCACGGTCGGACCGTGTGAATGTCACGGACCATGGTAGGCCTGTAACTGTTGCCTCTTTGTTTTTCCTCAACTGTGTAGCTGAGATCAACTGGAATTTTCTATAAATAGCAGCGTTTAGCAACAACAAAAAGGAATCCATAGCAAGCACAGCCAGTAGAGTTAGCCTAGTGAAGATTAGTTTAGTTTAGTTTCTCTTAAATTTTGTTCCTTAGTTTTGTGTTTTTGCTTTTGTGTGAGTTTTGAGTGTAAGAGTTTTGATCCTGAGGCGGTTCTGAAGCCCTTGGTGAAGGCCATCTCAGTCGAGCCCCTTCTGCTCATATTTCGCTAATTTTTGGTTAGTTTGTTTATCTTTAATCATGTCTGAGTAGTTTTCTTAGTCTAGGAATTTAGTAGTTTTTGGAAGTGTATTGGATCATGTTTTAGTTTATTCAATTGTGCTTATTTTCATAATGGGTTTTGATTTCATTCTATCAAGTGTTTAATATGTTGTGAGTTGATAACTGCTTGGATAAAAATATTATCGGGCCCTACTTTAGATGTATGCATATGTCTTTAGAAAAATTTAATCTTGATACATACAGGTGTTTTCCTACTAAGCATAGAAAATAAGAGAGCTAACACACTAAGAGATTTGGATTTATGAAAGTTTTAGTAATTTTTTACCGTCCCCTTATAGACAGTTAAAACCACCACGAAACATCTAATTTCAAGTAAAATTCCAAGTGGGCTTCCCATAAATCCAAACCTCTAACAATGTCTAAAAAGACTTAGCTACTAAGTACTATTAGGAAATTCCCATTTCATGCCAAATTAGCCTAATATAAATAGTAAATAAGCACACTTTAAAACCTAATTAGTCCAAAATATCAAAGATAATTTGTATAGAAGGGAAGTGTCTAAGACTAATTTCTAAAAACATATGAATTTTGAGAAAGAACCTTTCTAAACCATCTTTTTAGGGTTTCTAATGTCATGATTATTAGATTATAACTACTAGCCATTTCCCTTGCAACCGAAGTAATATTTTTGACAACAAAAAGTTGATATCACAAAAAGGAATACGCATCTAATACTTTGAGAATGAACCCTTATAGTAATTTGGAAGCACCCAAAACCAAAGTTTCATATGTAATACAATACTCAAACCCATTTTAGGGCTTGACATCATTTTCTTTTCAAATAACTTCATTTTCCTATAGCCTACAAAATCCGTGGAGGCCATAGTTTTGATAAGGAATTCAAATCCAATCGTAGTAGAATTTGTATTTCCAAAAGCTCAATGTTTTAAAGTCACTAAAAAGACCTAACTTATTTCATTTCCATGTCAAACCTGAAAATTTCAAATCACAACTCCATTCAGGAAAGTTCATTTCAATACCTAACATTTTTCGCTCAAACACATTCAAACGGATAGCTACTTACTCATAACAATCGCAATACACTCTTCATAAGAGTAGTACATATAAAGGGTGTAAATTCATAAGATATTTAAAAACATTTTCCATATCACAACTCAAAGTAATTAAAGGTAGTTCACAATAAGTTAAAGAATCAATTCAAAATATAACAAGTGTTACCTAAACTTAATCAAATCCTACACTAACAAATAAGATATTAAGCCTCCTCACCTTTTAAGTTCCCAATAGAGGTACCATTAGCATTTAAATTATTCCAAAGTTATAAAAAATACATGGAGTAAAGTCCTCTGCTCATGTTAAAGTTGCAGGTTTTGAGGTTTTCCAACTCCTTTCAATCGACTTGTTTCAAATCCAATAGTTCATTGAGTTTATTACTCAAAAGTACAACAATAAATTCGATTCAACTACAGAAATTTCACTTTCAACTCACAGGCGTGAACATAAGATTGAATTTAAATTGTGAACTTGCAACATCACAATTTTTGACTAAAATAATTTCCAATTCAAAACACAAAATGTTTGAACCTGCTTCCCAACAAAGTATAGAACAAATGCCAGAACCATTTCAATAGAGAGTAACCACCCGTAGCTTTCCAAAACCTAGAAATTCACATCAATACTGCCTCCAACTCAATCACAAATGCGAATACAGCACATAAAATTTTTTAAATCATATGCATAATCACCCAACACCAAACGATATAACCATTAACGCATAAGGCTTAATCATTCTACAACTTAGCTCGCTAATGTAATAATCTAATTCATATTATCATCATTCAAGGAAATCACAAAATAAAGAGGATTAAGAGTTTACCCACTTCAAGATTGAGTGACTTCAAATTATAATTGGCCTCTCTAGATTGATTCCTTTCACAATTTTTCTTTTCTCTGTCTCATTAGCCTTCAATGGCTTCCCCTGACCATCACCCTCAGCCATGCCACAATCTCAGTAGGCCCCCTGGTTCACAGCAGTGGCACCATAGTAATGGTAGCAGCAGCCACGGCGGTGTAGTAGCAATGTTGGCTCAGCTTCATGTCATCCTCTCTCTCCTCCGTCACTTGACGCTCTCCCTCTCTCTCTCCTTATCTCCCTTTCATGGCTAAGGTAAGGACAGCTGGGTCTTTTAGGGCTTTAACTTTCTAGTAAAAAGAATAGGGGTGTGGGTTTACTAAAAATAAAACACCCATCCAATTTTAAGTGAACTTTCCCTCTCCTTTTTTACTGGTTTCCTCATGTGGGTGGCTCATAGTGGCTCTTCCTCTTCTATTTGTCTTAACTAATCCTTAAAAGTAAATAGGTAATAAGGCTCATGGAGAGGTAAGATGGTGGTTCGATTAACTAGCTAATCTGAATGACATACAAATATAGGCTTAAACGCTTTAACAAGTATGTCAAACAATGTTGTCTCATTTTTTTTCCCTCAATTATAAAAAGTTTCGTCCTCAAAGCTCATATGCTCCAATAACACTAAAAGAAAATTTCATAAACTCTAAGATGTGTGAGAGTGCTTAGCAATAAGTTTCTTACTAACTTTCATTTGCATCCCACATATACGAGATTGGCAATGTTGTTCTTGAAGATTGTTGTCACCTTGTTTATTAGCTGGCTTAGTTCCTCAATTAGCATGGGTATTTTCCTCGATCTTCTTTGAACATTGGTTTTGATAATGCCTAATTTCTCCACACTCAAAGCATGCCCCAATCATTCTCGCACAAGGACCATTGAGGAGCTTACCACATGTCTTACATTGAGGTCTCAGTTCGTATGCAGTGCAATTCTTTTCAGATCGGTTATTAGAGCTAGGCTTCCTCCAATTTCTACGTGCTTCTCCTTATGAGCTTTCAACCTCATGCTTCCTTTTCTACTTCATAGCCAACTCATACGTTTCACACTCATCTATAACACACTCCAGTTTAATAACTTTTTGCTACATGATTTGAAGATTTGGGAAGGTTAGTGCAACCATGTTTGTTTATTTGCTCAGGCTTGAGGCCTCTCTCAAATCCATCCATCTTTCTTTTATTATTAGCTACTTGGTGAGGAGCAAACCTACTTAATTCATCAAATTTAGCACATTCATTCAATAACTGACGTTTTTCCTTACTCCAGGTTCAGAAATTCCCACTTTTTTGTTACCTTTTACCTCCTTAAGGTAGTACTTTTCATCTAATAACCCCATGAACTAAGCCCAAATTATTGGTGGGTTGCCTTTTTTTGGCTTAATCATATCCTACCAAAGGCTAGCATCTTTCTTAAATTAGTGAGCAACTAACTTCACCTTATGATTAGCAAGACACTTCACAACTTCAAATAATCTTCAATATTTCTCTTCCAGTTCTCAGACTTGATAGGATTTAGCACCATATCGAATGTTAGGTGGCTAAGCTTTTAACAACTTAACTATTATCTCCTCCCCATCATATGATGGCGGTAGTGGTGGAGGATTTTATTGATCTTCTGACATATTTTAATATTACCTTAACTCACACTCGCAAACAAGACCCTAGATTATTTATACAAATCATATACATACATTACTTACAGAGGAATTTCCCTCAACCCCTCCTATTAAGCATGTCATAATTAAACATTTAACACTTAGTAGATAGCATACATCGCATAACACATAGCACGTAGAAAGTAGCATATAACAGTTAGCACATAAAAAACAAATGAGCATGCTAATTCTTTTGTTTCCCCCTTGTTTTATAAAACCCTATGGCTCTAATGCCACTAAATGTAGCACCCCACCTGACTAGGTCGTGTTACAAGTCATAGTATACTCTAGGAGGAGACTGTTAAGGTAACATGTTTAAACTAGTTTGAGATATAACTTAAAGAAACAAAGCCAGGATCGCTTACTCAAGGTGTAACCTTTCAACAGTAACCTGGTTTGACCTATTCATACCTTAGCCTAATATTGGAAATTGAGGAATTTACACACTATATGTAAATTTATACTAAGTTGGACCTTCACAGTTCAAGGCCACTATATAGAGGCTTTTCTAGTTTTCATAAACCTTACAAAAGATGAATATTCACATAACCTTACAAACAGAATCGAATGTCACGTAACCAAGTCATAACAAAACCAAGAAGTTCATACCCCAGTCTAGAAGCATGGTTCCTATCAGGCTCCACATATAAGTCACTAATCAGAATCACTTTTCTTGATTTGGGGAAAAGGAGGATAAGGATGGGGATGAGCAACCACCACTCAATGAATAAATCCCCTCTCCCAAAACAATACACAAGTTATATAATACTTTACGAAAACTTTCATTATTCATTTTGGTTTAAGGACTTTCACATAATTAAGCATAATCAAACCATAACACAAGAGGGAAGGAGGTTTACTTCAGAAGAGGCTAAAATATTAACTTACCATAATAAACTTAAATACGTTCAAAAGTTAGCATAAAAAGAGGGTTTTAAACATACACTAAAAGAAAAGAAGCCTTCCTCCATTCTCAAAATTGGCCCTCTCCACATATATAGGTGTTTCAGAAGCTACTGTCATGCTTAGGGTAAGCGTATAAAAGGTAAGCGTGGTGGAGAATCTCTCCACCACGCTTATTCAATGTGGACAGAGGACTCCCTAACCCTTATACGTATGTCGAGTTGCGAGTGCATGTATGTGTAGAAATTTTGCCTACTTTGAATGGATATAAAGGCTATTTTTTCTTAAATTTTTACGAAAAACATAACTTAATTTCGAAAATGAGGATTTTAAAAATAATTGAGAAGTACCTAATAAAAGTGCATAGAGATCTATGTGATGTGAAAAAGAAATAAGTTACTTTTATTCTAATAAAAGTGAACGCCAAACCTACATAATTAATTGAGTACTATATTGTGTTGAAATAATTATCATTGTTTACACATGGAAATATCAAATAGATTAATTGGATGATTTTACTATCAAAGTATCACATCAAAATAACACAAAGATATACTAAGCCTAACAAAAGGCTATTCATGAAGTCTTGATCCAATAATATTAATCTTTCTTTGGCATAAACTAGAGAAAGGAGTAGAACTTCAAGTTCCATTTGTCCCTTCACCATGCACTGTAAACTATAGTGGTGGCACCCTCACTATGCTTTATTGCACACAACAAAAGTTACCAACCACCATTAATTGATCATTAAAAGATTAGTGTTGAATCCATTTCCTCATAAAAAAGTCAAGAACAAATCTGATCTTTTTTTTTTTTTTTTAAAGAAAGAGATGCAGACAAAGCATCTTTCACATCCAAAATATCAATCATACTTTAGACTAGAATAAGTAACATGAATGGGTTAACATACCTCTTTAGTCTTTATGCTCACTTCCTCTTCTTTCTATTTTTATAGAGGCAAGCATTGGCATAGAGTTTGCCATGGAATTTAACCTGAATAACACTATAACCTTAACATCTATAAATTTTAAACACTATGAAAAATTAAACAGGAAATTGTTATGCTTTATCACCCAAAATCATAGGGAATCATTTTAGGGAAAGACTCACAAGAGACATTTAATGATCAAGAAAATGAGATATAATAAAGTTCACTTCATCAAAATGAAAAGGAACTGGTCATTGATTCTCGTCAATATGCAAAAAATGAAACTTATAGGACAAAGACTAAAAACATAAAGAGAAGAAAAAGCATTGCATTATATTCAGCAAATTTACAAGAGAAATACTAAAAAAATTGCACAGTTGTGAAACCAAGCAAGCTCACTAGATCATAAGAAATTAGCATTTGATGAACTTTAATAATGTAGCTATACTTCACCTGATAAAATAAACAAATGATAAGCGTAATTCTACTACAACAAAACCCACATGTTTTTCGGCAGGTTCACACATAAATAAATGTTGCGAATGTTATACACAGCTTAACAAGAAAGCTCATCAAAAGGGCTTCCAACATTACTTTATACACAACATCATAGGAAAGCTTAGAATGGGATTAAAAAAACCTAGCATAGGCATTACATGCCACATTCTTAGATGTGGATACAATATAGGGCTACAAAAGCCATTGTAAAAATCAATGAAACCCTAAAATATTTTGCACAAAGTTGTGAAGTGCATTGGCTTTTGAATGGCAAGATCCTTACTTCATCTATCATTTATTAACACACTAGCAGAGGGGAAAAAGCCATAAAAAGAAAACAGAGAGAGATGCCAACATAAGGCAAGCACACTGAACATAAGATTTCTCATTACTTAATCGAATTTGTTTGCATGCAAAAGGAATTGGTGTGATCCATAGCATGAGGTGAGGAAAAAAAAAGTACATGAGGATGAACAGAAGAAAAATAAAGAGAAGAAAAAGAAGAAGATCTGGACACCGCCCCTCCACCCCTAGCGGTCAAAGAGCCTATAACACTAGTGTTTTTTCGGTCAAGGATAATTAATTCAATTATTGGTTTTATTAACTGTAATTTTATTATTTTAGTTAAATTAGCTTAATATTTGTGTGCAAATTTAAGTGGATAATTTTATTAAAAATTAGTTTGGAAATTTCGCAGCATATTGTGTGAGCGCCTAAATTAGGAATTCCTTGAGTATTAAATCGAGTGGGATTAGCATAACTGAACGGGCAAACGAATACTAGGACTTGTGGATTGTCTTTTGGGCCAAGGTATTTTGTGACCTGGGTTAGAAGGAAAAAAATTGAAAAGGAAAAGGGGCTTAGTAGAATAAAAATGCTAGGAGTCTGTCCCTCAAAATAAATCACGACACCCAGCATCTTTCCCCCATCCAATTTCACGACACCAACTCCCTTGCTCTGCCACACCTCATGCAGCCTACCCTCCATAATCACCCAGCCCTGCGCCGTTTCTGCCATCTGAGTGCAAGCAATGAGTGAAAGAGTAAGAGCATAAGTGAGTGACATTCGAACAGCAACAACCACGCACCTAGGGGGATGAGAAACTGGATAGAACCAGCTCTGGCCAGTGGTGAACTTCGACTAGCAGCAAAAGCGGTGAACTGCTTGTATAGGGGGTGGAACCTGAAGCTATGTTGTTGGGCAACAAATTGTAGTGTCTTGGTATGATAATCCATTATCATAATGAAGATGAGTTGGGAAATGGGGTCACCTTACCTTAGTCCCTTTGTCCCCTGAAGTAATCGTGATCACTACCATTGTTATTCAACGTGAAACTGGTTGTAATGAGAACTGTCATGATCCAAGTGCAAAAAATAAGAGGGAATTTTAATCTTGTAAGCAGTTGTTGTACAAACTCCCATGAAACAGAGTCGTAGGCCTTGTTAAGGTCTATCTGGAATAGCCGTATGAAGACACATGCTTCCCCTCGTAAAGCCTTACTAAATCTTGACAAATAATTATATTAGGGGCTATCAATTGACCCTTAACAAAACCAGATTGATTATTATAAATCGAAGCTGGTAAGACAGCCTTAAGCCTTTCACAAAGTATATTCAAAATGCACTTATAGAGTGTGTTACAATAGGCAAGGGGTCTATAATCAGCAGCTGTGATAGAGTCTTCAACTTTAGGAATAAGCGAGATCCTTGTATTATTTCATTGTCTAGGTAAATAAACATACAGGGAAAAATCCAATTACATGATAAATATCATTCCCAATAATGGGCCAGCACTGGAATAACTAATATACCTACCCGGACCTAGACTTTTATGAGTGAGAACCCAAAGAAATGCCTCCGTCCTCATTCATACAGGATTGAATGAGAGAAAGCTGTTGCGAACCATCCAGGCAAGGGCCCAAAGCAATAATTCTATCATCAACATTTTTAGAAGTAATAGCTGGGGTGATAAAATGTTGTCATAAAATGAGATAAAGCGTTGAGTTACCTGCTAGTAGTCCTAAATTTCTAATAGACATTGCCCTGTTTGAATGATGAAGTTCTATTGATATGATGCCTTTGTTTCACACTTTCAAAGAAAAATCGATTATTTGTGTCACCCAGATTTAGCCAATCCTCCTTGATCTTCTGAATACACAAGCTTTCCTGCATTTGATGTCAAAGATGATAACCAGTCTTTGCCTAGCTTTCATCAATGTACAAGTTCTTGTTAAAAGGTTCAGATTGAAGAGCCATTTGAGCCTTGTTGGGATGCTCTCTAGCCTTGGCAAATTGAACTTGCACATCACCAAAATTATCTCTGTTCAATTTCCTGAATGGATGTTATAACAGTTGAAGTTTTCTAAACACTTTAAACATAGGATTCCCAAGTAGTAGAGTGCTCCAAATGTCTCTTACAATCCCTAGGAATTCAGTGTCAGTACACCACATATCAAAGCATTTATAAGGCTTAAGGTCTGTATCGGCATGTCCAAAAATTTGATAAGGCTAGGAAAATGATCAGATGTCCTCTGCCAAGAAGATAACCTGTGTATTAGTATAAGAATCAATCCACTTACTGTTCACTAGGATTCGATCAATTCTTGAAACGAAGCGACAACCAAACTTCTGTTTATTCATCCAGGGATACTTATAGCCATTCCGTCTAACATCTTGGAGACCAGGTTGGAAGATAGATTTTTGAAAGTCAGCTATGTCCTGATAAGTTACAAGTAAGCCACCTATTCTATCATGATGATATAAGAGGTGATTAAAATCCCCTATAATCACTGATCTTGCCAGCAACATCAAAAAGAAATGCCATGAAACCTGCCTATCGGCAGCTTCTTTGAACCTGTACTTGGCTATTAACAAAAACTGTCTGTGAATATATAAGTCACCTGACAATATACAGCTTGAGCAGTGGAACATAATATTTGAACCTAGAAATCATCGGCCATCCATAGAAGCCAAATCTCACCTTCATCATAAGCATTATAATGGATAAACACAACCCAATCTTAGAAGGAAGCCGCAACTTTGTCAAAATTTATACTTCTTACTTTAGTTTTCATTAGCCCAAGCAAACCAACCTTGTTTCTCCAATAAAAGGTGTTTGCCTCCTTCTACTTATTAGAACCACCTTTAGCCCCCTAATATTCCTTAAAGTACTATTATCGGAAAGTTAAAAGCCTATTGAATCACCCTAGATGGGGGTGAAAAGGGTGATGGTCAAAGCCACAAATTAATCAAAAAAGAATTGCAAAAAGTAAATATGGACAAGACATGAGTATTTTTTAACGAGGTTAGCCTCAACTAGGCTTACTCTCGGCCTGCACTCCTTAAGTCTAGGATTAATCCAATTTTATTATTATTTTTTTTACAATGGTAAACTTGGGCCACCCATTGGGCCCCTATCTCAGGGGATACCCTAGTGGGCCAACTAGCCCATAGGGGAGGGGGAACCATGTAGGCCCAAGCCTTAGCCCACCCCCTTCAATCCCAATTAAATGGCAATGAAGAGTTTGTCCACCCAGAATCAAACCCAGGTGGTGGAGGTGGAGCAAATATGGTGGTACTAACTAGGCACTACCTCATTGGTATTAACCCAATTTTTTTAGGAAGGATAGTTACAATTTTAGAGTACACCTACTCTATGTTCCAAGTCACAAGTTAACATCCTCAACAAGGTTTGGTAGAATTAACCCTTTAATTCTATGATCCCACCTATTTACAACTTTGAACAATACAACTCAAATGAACGAACAGCAATTTAAAGCTCAAGGCATGCAAGTAAGTATTATTGGTTGTGCTCTCTCTCATGTGTCTTCTTTAGCTACAAATGCCTCTCAATTTATAGATAAATGATGTTGGAGATGTTTAGAGATCACTAGGAAAGTGACCATTGCATGAAAAGAGGAAGGATGATCTTCAATATCAGTTTCCAGGCCTTGAAGTGCAGTAATCAAGCCCTTGATTTTCTACAGTTTGCTTTAACAGCTGGAATTCGAATTTCTAATGGCTACTTGCTTAATATAAGGCTGAAGATCTTTGCTGATTAGTAGCTGATATAGAGCAAGCAACATGATTTTTAAAAGATATTAACCCATTTAAGCTAATCTTCATTATCTCAAAGATATTGTTATATAGAGAATTATATATTTTTAGCAACTCTAAATAGGCCAAAATACTGGGCATATAATATGGCTACATTTAAGAATAATCAACATATAATACTCACATGATTTAATCTAATTAAAATTTGTCTTTCATTCAAAATTTAAACAAGTGTTTTAAAGGAGTCAGCAATCTCCCTCTTTTTGATGAAAGGCAACATTTTACTTTCATTAATCATGAATGATTAGAGCCAAAAGGAATGAGATCATTTTTGCTAAAGTAATGGATATATAGTTACCATGCAACATAATTTAACTTTGTAAAGTTTGTCATCTTACCAAGACTTTAAACTTTGTCCACAAGCTCACCATACACTCAAAACCAATTACGTCACAGCCGAACAAGCGTTACATCACTTACAAAGCCTTAAGACTATTCTCCCCCTTTAAATTTCAGTAAAAATAAGGGGGTGACCAATAACATGTTGGTTTATACACGTGGGATCAAAACAATTAAAATACACACACACACACACACACACACACACACACACACACACACACACATATATATTCACATACAAATATATACATATATATATGTATATATATATATGTATAGGCATGCGCATGCACACGCACATACACGCACACACGTATATATATATATAGACACACACACACACACACACACACACACATATATATATCTATATATATGTGTGTGTGTGTGTGTGTGTATATGTGTATATATATATGTATATGTACATATATATATATATATATATATATATATATATATATATATGTATATATATATGTATATGTGTGTATATATATATATATATATATATATATATATATATATATATATGTACACACACACATATATGCAAAAGGGTAATAAAATGTTCGTTGCCACCAACTTCTCTTTTGTTTACACGGTCTCATTCTCTCTGGGCATAGCTATGTTTTCATCCTTTGTCTATTTCACTATAGTATCTATACAGGTGGTATATTTTTGATTTGTATTTGCTATAAACAGACCTCTGTGCAGCATCTGGTCTCTCATTCCCTGTAAAATTTGCTCTGTATTCAGGTGTGTTCAACTAAAGGGTTACCTTGAGAAGTTTCTCCCGTTGATTCCATATTACACTGTAATTGGAGTTCATTAATCCTGTTTAGGATTTCTTCTTCTTCATCAGAATTAGCTTGAGCATATTCGTTTTCTAACTCTTCTAAAGAAATAAACGTTCGAACCATGTTCGAAATTGAAGGATATCCGGGTTTTGTTGGATCTATAGAAGGGTTAAATCTAACTCTTCTTCGAGCAGTTTGTTGTTCCGTATCAGGCTTTGGTTGATACATAATTAATTTCCGGATTTCTCCTAAGCCTTCATAGATACTTTCTAATTTTGTATCTATCGTTTGTCCTTGTATACTGGACTTTCATAATTCCTTATAAGGAGATGATGAACTGCTACTTGCTTTATCCATCACTCAATCCTGATAAAGAATCTCTAGCAGGGCTTGCTAGGTCAGGGTGTATATACCACTAAGAGTTGGCTAGTTCGGCCTGTTGACAGATATATATCCATCTTTTATCTTTCCTTTTAAGACTATCTTGGTTATCTCTAGGTTTGAGACATATGATATGGCTCTGATACCATTTCGTGATCTTCTTTTTCTAGTTTTTAGACATAGCTACAACTGGCTGCGGAATTATTTCTAGACTTCTTAGTCTTTCTTCTTTTAAGAAATTGTTGGAATTTATAATCATAACTTTGGTTATGACGCCTTAAACATTTATCTAAAGAAAGTAAGGCTTCATTAATACCTTCGAGGATGGCCTTTTGGCGTTCAATAGCATTAACATGATGAAGAGTTTCATGTTCTAAAATACTCCTAGGGCTAGGAATAACTATCTCGCCGTCAGCAAGAACAAGAGGATTATCGAAAAAGTCACTGCTTAATGCTTATATTCCTCGTCTGCTAATATTTGCTAAGATCTCTTTGACCTGAATGAGAAACTCACTATTTTCCTTCTCTTGAAGGCATCTTTCTAAAGCATTTTGAACAATAACTTTGGCATGTAACTGCTCAGGGCTAAAGGGATTCATAATAACGAAAATAGGTTTCAAGCATGCATAAAGATCAAATATGATTATCAGTCATATCAATATAATTAGTAGATATGCATCCTGTTTTGGAACATAATCAGTTAGAGATTAGATCAATACCTCACTGGACCTCAGCCCTTTCGCCGGCGACCTCCCGTCTATTGGCTACTTTCTTGGCCATTCCAAAGGTACTCCAGATCTTGTTCTTAAACCGGATAATGTTGCAAACCAAGATACATAAAAACTAATTTTATTAATAATACCAATAATTATACAATAATCTTTTTACATACTTTACTCCCTAACGGAGTAGTTACTCTCTTTTCATAGAGTCGCTTTCTCTCTCTAATTTCTTTGCTCTCCTTTTTTCCGATCCTCCCTTAGAATGGGAAATGCTTCTTTATATAGAGAAGCTTGGCCGACAAACGTCGTAATTACAAAAGCAATTCGTACAAATTAAAAGAAAAAGTTACAATAGTTTTTTCTTTTACTATTGCTGAATGATGCTTTTGCTTTTGATAAAGAAAACGCATCCTTTGCTTTATGCGTTCCTTGCTGGATGCCTTCACAGCTTGTCGGGGAATCTCTGCTTTAATAATACAGTACGCCTTTTGATGCTTTTTGCCTTTAGCATCTTACTGTTGTCTTGGTGGGGTCCAACACGCTTCCTTCTTATAGAAGTCTTAAGGGACAAATACAGCATCCTGCCGTCTTTTCTTCATGAATATTTTCATATAATAGGCTACGAGTATGATGAGTACCTGGTACTCTATATGTATAGATAAGGCTTATCCCTGAACTTATTTTGTTGAGGGCATCATACCTTTGGGTACAGCTCCCTTCAGCATAAATAAAGATATTGTTGGGGGAATTATACATAAAGCCTTTATTAGCTTCTCTTAAAGATTGTAACTTCTTTAAGATGACAACAAACCCGAGGGCTCTCCTGTTACAGATCCATCCCTCATTGATATCTGGGATTTCAACTGGTTTGTTCTTTTTAAACTTTAAATTTGCCCTATTTGGCGTGCAAAGCTGGACAATAATCCACCCTGGTGCTGGAGTGGGTAATATTTCTGGACTTGCTGATAGTAGTTTTAGTACCACCAGATCAGACCTGGAGCTTTTGCGAAACTTCTTAACAGCTTCAATAATGGATTTATGTAATCCTAAGATTTCTCTGTTCCCTGGACTGCAGGTAATGCTAGCACAGAACCCAAATATAACGGCTCTGCTAACTTCTTCTGTGGAACTTCCTGCAAGGAAATGAATTCTAGGATATATCCCAGAAGTGTCAATAATCTGACAGTTAGTGTTCTGGGCTGAATATACCCATTTTGTGTAGGAAACGTATTGTTCCAATGAAATAGCCTGATTTAGTATAGGCTTTTGTGATTTGGGGATGATGACGGTAAAGTCATCTTCGTCTTCCTCTGTTTCTGAGGAGGTAGATTGCTCCTGAACCTTTCCTTTCGCTTTGAAAGTAGGCTTAGGGCTCTCTGGGATGGACGTGAGTCCTTCTCCTTCTTGGAGACTTTTGGACATGAGTCCTTCTTCTTCTTGGAGATTTTTGGCACGCTTACATGCTCCAAGAAAGGCCTGATGTGTTTCATCAGATAAATCAATGGCTTGTAGTGCCATTACTTCATCTAAGCTTGATAGAGCTTGGATGATTCGAGGATTGATCTCTTCTGAGATCTCTCGTTGAATTTGTGCTATTCTCTTGTGAGCAAAGCATAATTCGTGAATGGCCATTTCCAATAAGGATTTGGCATCCATTGAAGATGTCTCTTCTTCAACCATTGCCTTCCCTGCTAAGAAAATCAGCAAGATGGTTATTCTTACCTTTTATATGTTCAATATCGAATTGATATTCTTGAAAATACTGCTGCCATCTATGGTGCCTTTTGTATTCAGGGGTACAAGGGAGCTTATTAAAAATATAAGCTTTGACGTTAGTATTATCAGTTCTAACTAAGAACTTTATTGGCAAAATAAAGAAATGAAACTTAGCAAAGCTTCGTTTTAGGGCGAGTAACTCCTTTTCATTACCATGATAGTTAATCTCAGCCGGTTTAAAACAACCGTTAGCATATCTACAAATATGCTCTTTATTATCAGCCTTTCTGGCTTTAAGAACTCCTCCCCAGTATAGGTCTGAGGCATCTGTTTCAACTATTAGTTGATCTCCAGATTCAGAGATGGCCAATTTGGGTAATTGACTACACAACTTTTTAAGCTGTTGAACAAGATGGGTGTGATAATCTTGCCATTGTAAATTAAGTCTTTTCTTAAGAAGATCTTGAAAAGGACCTTTTAACCAAGCTAAGTTGGGTATGAAGTCACTGACATAATTAATACATCATAAGAATCGTTCAACCTGTTTTCGGTCGTTGAGTTTATCAGGGAAATTAGCAACCTTTTCGCATACATGAGGCTGCATTTCTATACCTTTGTGGTCGATCTTAGGACCTAAAAACTCAATTTGTTCTTTTGCAATCTCAGCCTTTTTAGCCGATAAAATTAATCCGTGATTACGGCTCTTCTCTATAAATTTCATAAGATGAGTTGCATGATCTGCAATGTTAGAAGAAAAGATTAAAATATCATCAACATAAACCAGACAAAAGTCTGAATACTCATTGAAGATATTATCCATTCTTCGTTGGAAGATTTGTGGGGCATTTTTTAGTCCCATTGGCATTACATTCCAAATGTATTGCCCTTGAGGTGTGCTGAATGCAGTGAGGGGTTTAGTAGATTCTTTTAATTTAATCTGGTAAAATCCTGACTTGCAATCAAACTTTGAAAACCACTTTTTGTTAAGGGTTTTGTTGATAAGCAATTCCTTGTTAGGAAGGAAATAACCATCAAAAACAGTTAATTCGTTTAACCTTTTATAGTTAATCACCATTCTGGGCTTACCTCTCTTTTGTTCAGAGTAGTTGTTGACCATGAATGCTGGGCTACTATGAGGGCTTTTGCTATCCTCAGTACTTTTAAAGGCTAATTGCTTTTCTTCGAGTTCCCGGAGTTGGGCTTTGAACTCGAGTTCGTCTGCTTGACTATATCGCATTGGCTTAACTCTTACAATTGAGTTGGCCTCTTTGAGCTGTATGTCGGCATAAGACTTATCTTTATCCCAATATTTTAATGGGTTGTCATCGAAATGGGCTTGCAAAAGTGTTTTTACTTCGTTTTCAAGCCGAAATTCTAATGCCCGTTGGGTATTTGACAGAGCATTTAATAATTGGGTTTTGACCTTTGAGTGGTCTTTGGGCCTTTTTATAAGGTTTTTGGGCCGATTTATGGTTTTGGGCCTAGTACCTCCACCATGCTGGCTGCGTGGATGGAATGAAATCGTTCCTCGGTAGTGAGGATGGGCGATGAGAGGGGACCTAATCCAATGTCCACATGGGGTAAGGAAACTGATTTGTGAATGATCACAACTATATTCCTTGAATCGATTAAGAAAATCGACGCCTAAAAGGAGGTTATAGGTAGCATCTTTTGGTGCTTGTATTACTACGGTGGGTAGTGGTAGAACCTTGTATTGGTTTTCCGTACTATCGTGGACACACACACACACACACACACACACACACATATATATATATATATATATATATATATGTGTGTCTATACATATATATATATATAAAACCCCGAAAAATCAAATTGGGAGACCTAGTGACGTGGACCAACCCTCGTAATCCAAGTCGTTATAAATATTTTCCGCTACACATTGTCTTTTAAAACCTTACTTCAAAGATGAAAAAAAAAAATATATATATATATATTTATTTATTTTCCATCCGGGTTATTATGTCCCTTTTCTTTGATTTAAATAATTGCATATTTTGTCTCACAATTCAACTAATTACCTTTCCAATTATTTTCCTCCTAGCTATCTTTATTTTGAAATTTAAATTTTTCCCCCCCAAATCAAACCCTACAAATTGTACTTAATTTCCTTCTTTTTCCCTCTTATTTTCTTTCCTTTTTTTTTCTTTTTCTCTTTCATTTCTTTTTCCTTTCCTCTTTTTTTTCTTTTCTCTTCCTTTTCCCCTCCCCTAACCGTGAACCCCCCTTGCTCTAGAACCCTAGTGTGAAAACACCCCCTTAGTATACTTCCCTCTCTTCCTCTTCTCTCTCTCTCTCTCTCTCTCTCTCGTCTTAACCACACCGGCCACCACCGGCACTCTACCGCCACCACCTCCCTCTCCTCTCCCTTGGTAAGAAACACGTGATGAATGGGTGTAAGCTTAGTCCCGTGCTCTTCTTTGCACGCTAAACTTGAGCACTTATTATTTTCTTTGTGTGATGTTGTTTCGAAATTCAAGGCATTGGCTTTAAAGAGAGCTTTGCATGATTTTCATATTCGAGCCACAACAAGGAGATGATTTCATTACTACTTTTTGGAGTCTACATTAAGGTAAGTGCATGGTGATATTTGTTTTTGTGTTCTTAACATGAATTTTAACATTTTTAGTGACTTGGATGACTTGGGGTGGGATTAACGTAGTCAGAATTCGTGGATAATGGGCCACGGGTATGAGGAACGTGGATGTTAAGTAAAAAGATTGGGTCTCGGAATGAGGCTTGATGAGAACATGCCACTGTGAAAGACAAATAAATACACATGATTTTAAAAATTTGCTTCTATTAATACTCTGGCCTAAAATTCATCAAATTAGTAGAGTAGATATTCCAAGGTGTCCTCTGCACTACGCCTTTAGAATCACGGGATTTCAACTTGTGTAGAGGAAGTCATGGTCCGTTTACTAGAGACTGTCAAAACTAGGATGGTCAAGGATAGTTTGCGTGTTTTAGGGTTTTTGGCCTAGATATTGAGTAAATTAGCGAAAACACAAAACACAAAAGTTATGGTTGGGTGTGCACGTTATGCGACTAGGAAGTCAGGTTAGGAAATCTGGGATGAGCCTGCCGGGCTAGAAGGTGGGCTACAGTTACAGTCACTTTGAAAATTCACCTAAGGTGACTCGATGAACCAAAAATCACCAAATTTTTAGAGTGGATACCTCTGGATGTCTCGCATAACCCCGTTTTGGAATCAGGCTGATTTGGGTAGCATGGCCCAAGTTATAACTAATTTATCTTGGACTGTCTAGACCAAGACAGTCAGTTATACCCCTACAATAAGTGAGAAAATGACCTATCTTAGGATAGAACCGGGAGAAACCCCAAACATGACAAGGGTAGGGAACGAGCCCAAAGTTTCTAACTTAGGCTAGAAGTTTTAAATTGGACATCTGGACTAGAAGTTGGGGCCTCTAGAAGGAAGCTCAAATTCTGGCCAATCTGAACCCTAGAGTGGGCTTGGATGGAGGCCCTAAAAGCATGGGTAAATTCTTACAAAAATTATTGGAAGCAACAAAAAGATCAGGGGGTAATTTATTTGAGTCAGACTGAGTATGGGCTATGTGTTGGCCCAAGTGCGGAGCAGTAAGTTCAGAATAGTGACCGAGCCCGTAACCTGTACGGTACCTAGGTAACAATAATGCCCTAACCCTTTCCTGCGTTGATTACAACTGTGTGTGCATTAAACATGGCAAGAACTATCCCGTTTTTGCTATAAAGGAATAATAGCATGAGTTAACTGAATGAAACTGCGTGGCAGAACCTGTATGATGTGACAAGCTATGTAATTGAGACTTTATTATGTTTTGCTAAAGATGCATGTTTTACTACTGCGAGCTAGTCATTGGGGGAAGTGGCTGGGATTGAATGAGCTCATTCATGCTAAGTCGGTCTCTAATAAGGAGATATGAAATTAATAACTGTAAAGACTGAGTTGGGTGAGATTTAATCTGACTATGCTAAACTAAAGGCCATTAGCCCAGGGAAACTAGTCAATGCATGTAAGCGGCCACGTGCTCTGCTGAGACGTGGGCCAGGTTAGCGGTAACCATTCATACTAGTAGTAAGCCAGGAAAGGGTTAAGCGGTAACCGCCTGAGTAGCGGTAAGCCAGTAAGGAGTTAAGCGAGTACGCTGAACTAAAACGCAAGCCATGAGACCTAGTGGGGTCGCTCACATAAAATCAGACTGTTGTGTTTGGACCATAAACTATGAATTTACATCTCTAAGAACCGATAACCATGGAAAGCTATGTTAATGAGAAATGTGTCTTGGAAGTCTTGTTGTTTTCCCCTACCCTATTAAAATGTTTTCAAAATGAATTTGTGTATGTAGTTGACTGTTAGGGGTGATTGCTTGCTGAGTTTATCCCACTTTTATAAAATGTTTTATTTTCAGGTGACTTGGTCGGGCATGGGGCTGGGGAACTGAAAGTAAAGCGAGGCTCGAACGCATGAGTCGAAGAAGACGGAAATTTAGTTATTAGGGACGAAGTTATTATGAACATCTGTTTGAATTAGTGTTGTTATGAAAGTTTGAACAATGTGGGGATTGAAACATTATTATAAATTTTGTATTAATCGTTATTTAATATCTAGCCTGGTATTTCCAAGAAGGAAATACGGCAGTAACACCCCAATTAGATTCTGCTGCCACATAGGACTAAGATTAGTAAACAAGAACTGAAATTAGAGTTTCGGGGTGTTACAAGAGGCCAAGAAAGGGGTAAGCGGTAACCGCCTGAGTAGCGGTAGCCTAGGAACGAGTTAAGCGGCTGCACTGAACTGAAACACAGGCATGAGACCCAGTGGAGTGGCTCACCTAAAATCGGACTGTTGTGTTTGGACCATAAACTATGAACTTACATCTCTGAGAACTGGTAACCATGGAAAGCTATGTTAATGAGAAATGTGTCTTGGAAGTCTGTTGTTCTCCCCCTACCCCATTAAAATGTTTTCAAAATGAATTTGTGTGTGTAGTTGACTGTTAGGAGTGATTGCTTACTGAGTTTATCTTACTTTTATAAAATATTTTATTTTCAGGTGACTTAGTCATGCATAGGGGTAGGGAACTGAAAGTAGAGCAAGGCTCGAACGCGTGAGTCAAAGAAGACGGAAACTTAGTTGTTAGGGACAAAGTTATTATGAACATTGGTTTGAATTAGTTGTTGTTATGAAAGTTTGAGCAATGTGGGGATTGAAACATTATTACAAATATTATATTAATCGTTATTTGATATCCAGCCTAGTATTTCTAAGAAGGAAATACGGCGATAACAGCCCAAGTAGGTTTTGCTGCCACATAGGATTAAGATTAGTAAACAAGAAGTGAAATTAGAGTTTCGGGGTGTTACAAAGTGGTATCAGAGTTCAAGTTAACTGACCTGAAGGCTCACCTAAAAGACTGTAAAGTTAAGGACTAAAACTGGTAGACTTAAGGACCGTACGGAGAGTGAGTGTAGTACAAGGCAGGGGCTGCATACATCTGCATATAGTACTAAATAAATGCATGATTATGGGTTAGATGCATATCTTATGTGTATTTACTTTGTATAGGAATGGAGGGTACCCAACACTGTGGTTGTGTAGGAGGTCCTTGTCTGCATGACCGGTTAGCTAAGGAGCCAGGGAAAAATGTGTGGGACCACATATGACATGTGAGGTGGGTATAAGCCAGATACCTGGATGATAGGCCCACTAGCTGCTTGGCAATTGAGAATAATCGAGTGGTCTTCCTGTTGCTGACCCTGAAGGAGGACCCTGAGTGGCATTATTGAGTTGATGAGCTGCACCCCCGGGCTCGTGATCCCTGCCTGTGGGGGAGGTGTTGTTGGTGCGACTGGGAGCCAATGGGGCTGGATATAGATGACCTAATAGAGCACTTGAGACTGGAGCGATCCCACGATCTGGAGCGTATTCCCACAACTAGTAAAGAGGATGCCCCACCCCTAGGAGATGAGCTTACAGATGAGGAGGGAGACTCTAAGGAAGAAGGAGATGACCCTACTGAGGTGGGACCAATAGAAGAGGAGGACCCTGAGGGAGACCCTGGTGAGAGGGAACCCATGGAGGAGGAGGATCCCGAGGAGGACCCAGAGGAAGACCCTGAGGAAGAGCCTAGTGAGAGGGAAGCCATAGAGGAAGAAGATGCCTAGGAGGACCCTGAGGAGGACTTGAGCGAGGGGGAACCAATAGAGGAAGAAGATCCTGAGAAGGACCCCGAGGAAGATTCCGAGGTGAGTGAGGTGACAGCTGATGGGAAGTAAAGACCTCAAGGGAGACTCGAGTGAGTGCGGGATAGAGCAGATCGAAGGAGAGAGTCCCAAGGGAGACCATAAAGAGGAAAGGAGGGAGTGCATTATGCAGGATGACTAAACCGGGGGACCGAAGAGCTTGGGAGTAGAGATAGATTTTGATTCTGCGAAGATGAAGGGTGAGTTTGTGACCAAGACGGCTCGCTGGACCTGGGGCAGATACGGTCGGATGTGTAGGGGTACTTGTCCACTGGACACCCCCGACCAGTAGCAGCTCATAGCAGTTAGAAGGCTTATGGTTCTTTCTTGTTTCGTTAGAGCAGTATTGTTAGTTGTCTTTCTAATTCTGTCATCAAGCCACTGTGGCTAATAAAGTTATAAACTATGATGTAATAAAAAGTACTAGTGTGGAACACTTATGATGTTGGAATTTTTTTTTATACAATAAAATTTCCCCGAATTAGCTTAATGTCAGCGTTTTCTATTGTGAAAGATGTGAAATATATGGACTTGATGTCTGTAAGATGTGAATTGCATGAGTACGTGATGTAGTGATTGTACCACATAGATGTGGTGAAATGCTGAGATCGAATGACTGTCAAATATTGTCTAATGCACTAGTGTGAATTGTATTATTGAACCCTGATAGTAAGTAGGAAATGAACTATTAGGAAGGGAACTAAATCTAACTTATTTTCCAAACAAGATGGCAGGAAACAACAACGAATCTCAAACTGGATCTCACCATGCTGCGAGAGCCCCTGGGAATCAGGAGGTTAACATATCTGCCCTCTGAGAATGGTTGGAGGCCCTGCATCTTAGGAATGGGAATGAGTCTCGCAACTAGATGGACGAGACCAATCCGCCCACTAGAGCTGAACTCATCAACTTATTGCTATTGGAGATGCTACAAAAATAAAGAGAGTCGTTGCGACTCCAGAACGAGCAGCTGCAGATGTTAATGGAGGCTCGGGAAAAAAGGGTGGAGGAGGATAACTCCTATATGTTTAAGAGATTCGCGAGCCATCACCCACCCACCTATGATGGCACTCCCGACCCTAAGACTTTTGAGGACTGGATTAGGGGCATGAAGAAGTTTTTGGACGCACTCCAATGCCCAGAGGAGTGGAAGGTGGGTTTCGTTGTGTTCTATTTGAAGGACAAAGCTGACTTATGGTGGGCCTCGGTGAGGGAGAGACAATACGAACCCGGATTTGGTTGGAACAACTTCAACGAAATGATCAAGGATCATTCCTGCCCTATCTCGCTCCAAAAGGCCAAGGAGGGCGAGTTCATGCAACTGCAGCAGGGGAACATGAGCGTACTCGAGTACGCCTCCAAATTCATAGAGCTCTCACGATTTGCCCTAGCCTTCATAGCTGATGAAAGGCTGAAGATGAACTGGTTTGAGGCCAGGCTGAACCCCACCATCAAAGAGAGTATGTTAGTACATCAGTACTTTTTCTACGTTGACCTATATGACACTACGGTCAACGTAGAGAGGTCGATGAAAGAGTGGAGTAACTATTTCAATGAGCAGCGGGGAACCAAGAGGAATGGGGATAACCGAGGCAACCTTCAACCACAAGAGCAATATCGTCAGCCTACTGGGAATCAGTACTCGAACGGTATTAATCGGGGAGGCCAGCACCCTAACATACGACCAAAGGTAACCTGTAACGCTTGTGGGAAGCTGGGCCACTATGCCAGAGAATGCCGCTCAGTGAAGAGGTGTTTTCGTTGTGGAAGCCCTCAGTATCAAGTTCGAAACTACCCACTTCCTCCACCTCCTATTGGACAAGGGCAAGGCCAAGGTCAAGGGCAAGGGCAGTGACCCCAACAACCATATCAGAACAGGGGAGGGCAGGCGACCTACCCCAATCAGTAGAATTAGGTACCTTAGCAAGCTCAAGCCTGACCACCCAACCAACCGCCCTAGAACAATAGGGGTAGAGTCTATATGATGCGAAAAGAGGAAGCAGAGGATGCTCCTAACGTTGTGACGTGTACTTTCTCTCTCCTAACTCAGCCGTAGATGTTTTGTTTGATTCGGGTGCCACACATTCCTTTATTTCTGCTAAGCTGGTTGAGATATTAGGACTAATCCCCACTCGTAAAACTCCATTGCTATCTGTGACTCTCCCTGATGGGAAGACTGTGACGTGTGAGGAACTATACGAGGGTTGCCCTATTAGAATGTATGAATGTGAGTTCCTAGCAGACCTATACGGGTTTGAGTTAACTGATTTTGGGATTATCTTGGGGATAGACTGGTTAACTAAGCATCAGGCTCAGATAGATTGCCCAAGACGAAAAATCACCTTGAAGGGGCCCAATGGGGAGAAGGTAGTGCATAGGGGCCAAAGACCCAGAATGGGAGTGAAATTGGTGTTGGTAATGAAAGCTCACAAGTTGTTAGGCAAAGAATACGAGGGATTCCTGTGTCATGTAGTGAAAACCGAGGGTGCGGAATCCTCCCTGGTGGACATCCCCGTGGTGAAGGAATTTTCAGATGTGTTTCCCGATAAAATCCCCAGCGTGCCACCCCTTAGAAAGGTGGAGTTTTGTATCGACCTGATCCATGGAGCCACACCTATCTCTAAGGCACCTTATTGAATGGCCCCGGCAGAATTGAAGGAATTAAAGACACAGTTGGAGGAACTCTTGGAGAAGGGGTATATCCGGCCTAGTACATCCCCGTGGGAAGCCCCGGTTTTGTTTGTGAAGAAGAAGGATGGGACCCTAAGACTATGTATAGACTACCGAGAGCTGAACAAAATAACGGTCAAGAACCGTTACCCTCTGCCCAGGATAGATGACCTATTTGATCAGTTACGGGGTGTGGGGACCTTTTCTAAAATAAACTTTCGTTCAGGGTACCATCAACTCCGAATCAGAGATGAGGATATATCCAATACTTCCTTCCATACCCGATACGAACACTATGAGCTTATGGTGATACCCTTTGGCCTCAGCAACGTCCCGACAGCATTCGTGGACCTTATCAACAAGGTCTTTAAACCTTACTTGGATCAATTCGTGGTGGTGTTCATAGACGATATCCTAATATACTCGAGGACCCCTGAGGAACATAATCACCATCTACAGATAGCCCTGGAAGTCTTAAGAAGGAATGAGTTGTATGTCAAATTTTCTAAGTGTGAGTTTTGGTTGAACAAGGTGGCATTTTTGGGACACGTGATATCCAACAAGGGAGTGTCTGTGGACCCCTAAAAGATAGAGGCTGTGACAAACTGGCCCAGACCTAGGAACTCAATGGAGGTGAGGAGTTTCTTGGCTCTGGTAGGGTACTATCGCAGATTTATGCAAAATTTCTCGAACATTGCCACCCCGCTT
Organism: Carnegiea gigantea; assembly: GCA_029747015.1. Lineage (NCBI taxonomy): Eukaryota > Viridiplantae > Streptophyta > Magnoliopsida > Caryophyllales > Cactaceae > Carnegiea > Carnegiea gigantea. Next base: position 184,829 of record JAKOGI010001630.1, read on the forward strand.
ACCAACTTAACCAGGAAGGTCACTAGGTATGAGTGGATGGAACAATGCGAGGAGGCATTCCAGGAGCTTGAAAAGAGACTGACGAGCGCGCCGATACTGGCGTTACCTACTACTGACAAGGATTTCGTAGTGTATAGCAATGCCTCTAGGAGTGGTTTGGGGTGTGTACTAATGTAAGAGGGTCGTGTCATAGCTTATGCCTCACGACGATTAAAGACACACGAGCGGAATTACCCGACACATGACTTGGAGTTAGCGGCGGTCGTGTTTGCACTTAAGATCTGAAGGCATTACTTGTATGGGGTACGTTGTGAAGTCTTCACTGACCACCAAAGTTTGAAACACCTTTTCTCACAGAAGGATTTGAATCTGAGACAGACAAAGTGGTTGGAATTTCTAAAGGACTACGATGTCCATTTCCAGTACCATCCCAGGAAGGCCAACGTAGTGGCGGATGCATTGAGTCATCGGCCGTATTGAGCACTAAGCTACTTACTAGCGCTTCCGAATGAGTTGTGTGAAGAATTTCAGAAGTTAGAACTCAACGTGATCACCCCGAGGGCAAATCCTATGCTATGCACCCTACAAGCGCAGCCGACACTCATTGAAGAGATTCGGGTAGCTCAAGCTACGGACCCCCAACTTGAGCGAATCAGGGAGGAAATATTGGAGGGAAAGGCACCTGGGTTTATAATTCATGAAGATGGCACTATTCGGTTTCATAACCGCGCGTGTGTGTCAGCCGTAGATGCACTCAAGAAGAAAACCTTAGACGAGGGTCACAACACTCCACACTCAGTACACCCTGGGGGAAATAAGTTGCATAAGGACCTAAAGCTAGAGCATCGACGACTAGCAGGACTCTTGCAACCTCTAGAACTTCCTGAGTGGAAGTGGACTCGGTAGCCATGGATTTTGTGGTGGGTCTACCTTTGACTTAGCAGAAGAATAACGCAATCCAGGTCATCGTGGATAGGCTCACAAAAACAGCGCACTTCATAGCCATGAGAAATACTTGGACCCTAGACCAATTAGCTCGAGCATACCTCGAGGAGATAGTATGGCTAGATGAGGTACCTAGCTCTATCATGTCAGATCGGGACACCAGGTTTCAATTGGGTTTCTGGTAGAAGCTCCAGAAAGCATTTGGGACGTTGCTACGTTTTAGTACTCCTTTCCACCCTGCTACGGATGGACAGACAGAATGCACTATTCAAACATTAGAAGATATGCTAAGGGCTTGCGCGTTGAACTTTAAAAGTGTGTGGGATGAGCAGCTGGCACTGATCGAGTTCTCTTACAACAACAGCTACCAAGCGAGTATTGGCATGGCCCGGTACAAAGCACTATACGGCAGGAAATGCAGAACGTCACTCTGTTGGCAGGAGATTGATAAAACTTTGACTATTGGGCTAGAGTTGATCCAAGCCACCACGGATAAAATAAGGGTAATCCAGGAGTGAATGAAAGCCACCCAGAGCAGCCAGAAGACCTATGCCGACTGGAGGCGTAGGCCCTTTGAGTTTCAAGTAGGGGATCAAGTATTCCTCTGAGTTTCCCCAACAAAGGGAATCGCACGATTTGGAATGGCAGGAAAGCTTAGCCTGAGGTACATCGGGCCATACCCAGTTATACAGAGAGTTAGGGAAGTAGCTTATCAACTGGAGCTACTGCCCCAACTTCCAAGAGTATATAATGTGTTTCATGTGTCACAATTAGGGAAATGCATCCCATATCCCTCACATATAATTAAGCCTAATCCTATACAACTCCAGGAAGACCTGTCATATGAGAAACAGCCTGTATAGATCTTAGATCGACGGGAAAAGCACCTCCGTAGGAAAGACAGTGCCCCTGATGAAGGTCCTTTAGGCCAATCATGAGATGTCTGAAGCCACTTGGGAGTCGGAGCAGGAAATGCGAGACAAATACCCTCACTTGTTCCTATAACCAGGTGCATGTAAATTTCGAGGACGAAACTTTCTTAGGTGGGGTAGTATGTAAAACCCCAGAAAATCAAAACGGTAGACCTAGTGACATGGACCAACCCTCGTAATCCAAGTTGTTATAAATATTTTTCGCTACGCGTTGTCTTTTAAAACCTTATTTCAACAATGAAAAAAATATATATATTTATTTATTTTCCATCAGGGTTATCTTATCCCTTTCCTTTAATTTAAATAATTGCATATTTTGTCTCACAATTTAACTAATTACCTTTCCAATTATTTTCCTCCTAGCTATCTTTATTTTGAAATTTAAATTTCCCCCCCCAAATCAAACTCTACAATTTGTGCTTAATTTCCTTCTTTTTCCCTCTTATTTTCTTTTCTTTTTTTTTCTTCTTCTCTTTCCTTTCTTTTTTCCTTTCCTTTTTTTTCTTTTCTCTTCCTTTCCCCTGCCCTAACCGTGAAACCCCCCCTTTGCTCTAAAACCCTAGCGTGAAAACAGCCTCCTTAGTATACTGCTCTCTCTTCCTCTTCTCTCTCTCTCTTCTCTCTCTCTCTCTCTTTCTCTCTCGTCTCAGCCATACCGGTCACCCCCCGCCACCGGCACTCCACCGCCACCACCTCCCTCTCCTCTCCCTTGGTAAGAAACACATGATGAATGGGTGCAACCTTAGTCGTGTGCTCTTCTTTGCACCCAAAACATTAGCACTTATTATTTTCTTT
>JAKOGI010001630.1:192500-204553 GCA_029747015.1 Carnegiea gigantea
ATACACTCACATATATATGTATCTTTCTATCTATCTATCTATCTATCTGTCTCTCTCTCTCTCTCTCTCTCTCTCTCTCTCTCTCTCTCTCTCTCTCTCTCTCTCTCTATATATATATATATATATATATATATATATATTTGCCTCACAAGTCTAGGCTTAGTATCCTTCTTAGAAGAAGGTGTTTATGAGCATTGTGATTGGTATAAATAATCACATGAGACCCAATCAGATAAGGTCTAAACTCTTGAAAGCCAAAGATCATAGCCAGAAATTCTCTCTGTAGCAGTATAGTTTTATTGGACATCATTCAGAGTGTGATTGGCACAATAGATGGCATAGCCAATAAATTCTTTCTCAGTAACAGTGCAGTTCTGTTGGGCATCATTCAGAGTGTAACTAGTATAATAGATGAGATAGGATTTCTTATCAACACGATGTCCTAGAATAACCCCAACAGCATAATCAAATGGGTTGCACATCAACTCAAGTGGTTCTCCTCGAATGGGAGAATAAAGAACAAGAGTAGAGGCTAAGCCTCCTTAAGCTTAGTAAATGTCGTAAGATGCTCCTCAGAAAATTGAAGTGGCACTAATAGCTTAGTTAATGGCTTTGCTATCTTACTAAAGTCCTTAATGAAACAACGATAGAAGTCATCGTATATGAGGAAGGACCTCACCTCTTTAATACAAGTGGGAGGAGGAAGATTAACAATCAAATCAGTCTTACCCTTATCTACTTCAATTCCATCTCTAGAAATAATGTGGCCTAAGACCATTCCCTTTTTAACTATGAAATGAAGTTTCTCCTAGTTCAAAGTCAAGTTTCTCTCCCTACACCTATCTAAAACTTTTCTCAAATTCGACAGATAATGATCAAAGGATGACCCAAATACAGAAAAGTCATCTATGAAAATTTCCATGGATTGCTCAACTAGATATGAGAAAATAGAAATCATGCACCTCTGAAAGGTAGCAGGGGCATTACATAGTTCTAACGGCATTCTTCTATATCCCAAATGAACAGGTGAAAGTAGTTTTTTCCCGATCCTCAGGAGCAATAGAGATCTGGGTATAGCAAGAATATCCATCTAAAAAGCAATAAAAGGAATGTCCACACAACCTCTCTAAGATTTGGCCTAAGAATCGAAGGGGAAAAGGATTTTTCCCAATGGCAGCATTCAATTTTCGATAATTTATACAAACATGCCACCCAGATTAGACTCGAGTAGGAACTAACTCGGACTTATTATTCCTAATCACAGTAATACCGGTCTTCTTGGGAACAACCTAAACAGGGGTAACCCACTCACTATCTAACTGCTTCAGCACTTCCTTCTGAACTGCTTCCTATAAAGTTGGGTTCAATTGCCTTTGGCAGTCTCAGTAGGGCTTATTATTGTCTTCCAAATGAATTCTATGCTGCATAATAAAAGGACTAGTACCCTGGATATCCCATAAAGTCCAACCTATAACTTTCTTATTCTCATTAAGTAAGGCAATCAATTTTTCCTCTTAGTCCTGTTGTAGATCAGAACTAATAATGATAGGTAATGATTCATCGGGTTCTAGGAATGAATACTTAGGAAGAGGTTTCAATTTAAGAGCAGTAGAAGGGGAAGGAGACTCCAAAGGAGATTCAGAAGCACAAGCAAGCAGACAGCCAATAGCAGAGCACAAGTTATCAAACTCAAACACATCATACTCAGGTTCATTATCAATAAGAAAAGACTCATACTCAGCAACAAACATCTCATTAAGTTCATCATCAAATAAAGAATCTTCTACCTAGTTAAGAGTAGAAAACTGCATATAATCAAAACCAGAAGGTTGTCTTTGCATATTAAACATGTTTAATTCTAAAGTCATATTGCCAAAAGACAGCTTCATCATGCCATTCCTATAATTAATCAAGGCATTGGTAGTGGTCAAGAAAGGTTGCCTTAGAATCACAGGGACTTGACTAGCAACATCAGACACCCTCTCAGTCTCAATCACAACAAAGTCCACAGAGTAAATAAATTCACCCCCTCTAATCAGAACATCCTCAACTATACCCCTAGGCAATCTAGTGGATCTATCAGCTAACTAAATGACCATCTTGGTGGGTTTTAGCTCACCTAACCCTACCATCTCATACTCAGTGAGGGTATCAAATTGACATTGGCTCCTAAATCAAGGAAAATTCTGTGAATAAGCTAGTCCCCTATAACTATAGAAATAGTAGGGCAACCAAGGTCCTTATACTTCACTAGGATCTAGTGAGAAAAGATAAAACTAGCGCCAGTGGCTAAAAAATCCTTCTTAGGAAGACTAGTTGATCGTACATAGATCCTTTTAAAACCTAGTATATGGAAGCATTTGTTAAATAGCATCGAATAAAGGAATGTTGATTTTAACTTGAGAGAAAGTCTCTCTCATTGTCTCAACATGAGCTTGATCTTTCTTCTTAAGCCTATGGGGAAAATGAGGTAAACGCGTATGGACTTTCTCAACAAAAAGAGGATAAGAAGAATTCTCACAAGGTAAAGGATCAACTGAATCAGAAGAATCTTCCTCCTTAGGATCCTCTCTATCAGAAGGTGACTCAGCAGGTAGAGGGTTATGAGAATCATTAGGAACACCATCAGTAGCATCCCCTGACTTACTAGACGAACCAGTTTCTGGAAAAGAGGAAGAGGGAGAAGACTTTTAGAAGAAACTGTAAGGATACTTGTAGGGTTCACTAGAACTTCCTACTTGATTATCAATCTCTTGACTAGTACAAAGAGATATAATTGTATTTACTTTCCTCATAGGCTCACTAGGGTTAACTCCAGAAGAAGAAGAGGTGTGACCCTTAGGGTTCACCTCAAGTTGACTTGGGAAAGTACCTGACTCTCTAGAAGATGATGCTAATTGGGAAAATTGTTTAGTCATTATTCTCATCATTCTTTTCATATTAGTATTAATCATTTTCTCCATATTATTATTAATTCTCTTCTTAATTTTATTAATGTCAGTGTAATCAGGAGGAGGTTGAACTTGAGCTACATACAGTGGAGGTCTAGGTGCATTAGGCATACCTGAAAAAGTCGGTCTCTAAAAAGCATTGAAGGGATGGGAGATGGGCTGGGAATTATTTCTAAGAAATACTCCAGGTTGGGCATTAGGGACCGTAACATTTGGTCCACTACTCCCAAAAAATTAGGGTGATTTCTCCACCTTGGATTGTAGTAAGGGAAAAATGGAGCATTCTTAGGCCTTTGAAATGTCATACTCGCTTGCTCCTATCCAGTTGATAACTGATGAGCAAAATATGGACAAGCACTCAATGAGTGATCTATGGCCAGATAGTGAGAACAAGACACTATAGAAGTCTGAGATAACTGGGGAATATGGGGAGATAACCCCTTCAACATATTTTCTAAAATAACAGTCTTAGACTCTAAGTGACTGGCATCAGAGACAGAATACAACCCACCCCTAGTAAACCTAGAATTTAGACTGTCATCCCTAGCGGTTTTCCACTTCATGGTCTTCCCAGTTAAGTTCTCTAAAAATTTCCAAGCAACAGTAGCTCTTAGAAAGAAGTCACCCAGACACATGGACTCTAACATGTTTCTAGTCTCTTAGTCAAATCCTTCATAAATAATTTGGCATAAACATGCTTGGTTTAATCCATGATTGGAACATTGGGCCAACAAATTTTTGAACCTATCAAAGCATTTCCATTTGACTCCCTTTCTAGTTACACAAATTGATTAATCTCATTCCTTAGCTTAACGGTCTTGGAATTAGGAAAATATTTTCTTAAGAACAATCTAACAAAATTATTCTAAGAAGTAATAGAATTAGCTGCCAAGCCATACATCCATCACTTAGCAGAATCTTTCAAAGCAAATTGAATCAATTTTATTCGCATAACATCAATAAGGATATTAGGAAAATACATCATGGAACACACTTCTTTGAATTCCCTCAAAAATAAATATGCATCCTCTAAACCCGTGAATGTAGGGAGCATTTGAGTATAGTGAGGTCTCAACTCCAAAGTCACATTTGGTCCTAAGTCAGGCAAAGTAAAACAAGATGGCAAGGCAGTTCCAGGAGGATAGAAAATATCACTCAAAGATCTCACCTTGTACCATTTCTTACGATTCTAGTTTAGGCTTGAGTTCAAGTTTGGGTTCTAGGTCAGGATCGGGATCACTCCTAATAAGTATTTTACTTTCGGGATCTCTAACCCAACCATCCATGCAAATCCCATTCCCTCACAAAAGGATATCCTTTTGGTCTTTTTCTTTTTCTAGTGTTTTTGTATTTTTTATTTTTTATGATTTTTTTCTTTCTTTTGATTTTCTTTTTGCACAAAGAAAAACAAAATAGAAAGTAAACCAATCCTAGGAACAAAATGAAAATAGAAAACTCAAAATACCAAAAAGAAAATCGAAATAACTAAACCTAAACAAGCAAGTTCTAAAAATAAAACTAAAACAAAAAATCTAACTATTAAATCAACACCCTTTACACAGAAAACTCCACACAATCACAAGGAATATGAATATATTTTTTTTAGTTTTTTCTGTCCCCAAATAGTGCAAAAAATTCCAAATAGAAAATTTTCTCAAAAAATCACAGAAAATTTCAGAATATCCTAAAAATCACCCAAACAATCACCTAGACTCTAAAATCAAAAAGAATCCACTAAAAATATCATATCAGAAAAATTCAAACCAGAACTACTCCAATAAATTCAAACAGAATATGAAATTCCTGGAAAATCCTCACTAGTGTTGTTCCTGTTCTGCCTTTTTTTCTACAAGAAACTAGATTTGTTAGTTCTATTTTTTTAGCAAATAATAACCTCTAAAAATAAAAATGAAATTGATCAAAACAAGTAAAACACTAAGTCAATTAAAAAATTAAAAAAAATAAACTAAACTAAACTAACACACAAAAAAATCAAAAATCAAAAATACGAAATGAAAGAAATAAAAATGACACAAAAATGACTCACAATGACTCGGTGCAACCTAATTTTACAAACTCATCCTCGACAATGGCTCCAAAAAATTTCTTATGTTTTTTTCATACATTAGTTTTAACCATAAGCGCACGGTTTTTATTGGAGCACTTAGGGTTCGATCCATAGGGGTGGATTATGAAAATTTAGTCACATACTAGTCTAAATCAATACACGACCCTTGACAAAGGTTAAATTTCACGTGTGACAAGGGTAAGCAATTGAACTCTTAAATGAGCAACAATGAGCATCTAGACGGTAATCATGACTATAAACTGACACAACATCAAAACTTGAACCACATGGTGTAAATCTCATAGGGAAGAATCCTCCTACCAAAATAACCTGACAAGAAGGCATCTCAATTCAACATTCAAAGATAAGCAAAGAGAATTGGAATCCAGAAACCACAGCAACTCAAGAAGGGAATCATCACCATAAGGCCACATGAATTTTGAGTCAAACAAAACCCTACGATAGAGCATCCAAAATCAAAATAGGTGAAGTGAACTGAACAATTGAAATCCAACTTGAATAATTTGATGTCAAAACTATAATCTATGGCCGAAGTGAATAGCCTAAACCAAATTACATTAACTCAGAACTGAAACCTAAATCTGAAACTAGAAGTGAAAAAAATGAAGATTGAAATGGGACACAAAACTCTACCATGTCTCTCTACTGCTCGATGTCGTATGTTGTCCAAATTATATTAAAAACACCCTTCTCATCTCTCTTCAATGCCCCTTTAGTCTCAAATTCAATACCTTAGAACCACTAGGAGATGAACATATTCCTTCAAAACCCAATTGCACAACCCGTTGAAGGAGGAGAAAGGCAACAACAGTTAGTTGATAATGACTAATAGATGAATTGATGAAGGGAATTAAGGAGGAGAGAGAAAGAGAACATGAATGGAGGTGGGGGTTATGGCGAAAATGTGAAGAAGATGAAGCAGCAACCCAGAAGAGAAAAAAAAAGTATTGATTTACTCGTAAGTGAGGAAAGAGAAACAAGAAGAGGGGAGGATGGTTAAGTGAGTCACATGACCCGCATCCGCCTAATAAGTGAAATGAGGGGGAAGAGAGCAGGCTATAAAGGAAAGGCTGGAACTAATGAGCTCGTGGGCCATTAGAATTAAAATGAGGGAAGACGAGGCCCATGGTCAGGTTAGGAGGATGGGGCGCTGGCTGGGAAAGAATGGGCCACGAGATCAAGTAGAGAACAAGCCCAAGTCGAAACAAGGAAGGGGGAGAAGTCTAGGCAAGGGAGAAAAAAAAGACAAGAAGAAAGAATTAGGCTTTGGTCCAGCTGGAGAGTCCATGCCCGAAATTGAGGCAAAGAGGAGGAGACGCGAACTGGCCAGGGCCGAGGCTTCAGGCCTCTTTCTTCTTTTGATCCAACACCATTTTCTTCCAACCTTCATATTCATTTTATTCAAATCTCCATAATATCTACAAAAAATAAACAAAAACTTATTAAAAATTTAATTAACTAATTTATTTTGAGCAAATATTAGTTAGTAAAAGGTTATGACATCCCATAATTTTTGGTTGAACAACATATATATAGATATATATATATATATATATATATATATATATATATATATTATATGTAATGTATATATATAGGGTTGTTAATATATAGATATAATGTATATATATGTACATATATACATATGTATCTATATATTTACATATATATACCTAATCTATATATATCTATATATATATATATATATCTTACTATATATAATATATACACATCACACACATATATAATAGTATATGTACAATACGTCAGTACATACACACACAGACACAACCACATATATAGAACATCCATATATAACTTGTACATATACATATCAAATACCCACACACTTCGCGTGGGCGCGCGCGCACACACATACACACCACACTATATGTGTGTGTTTCTATATATATATATATATATATATATATAATCTATATATACTATATATATATATCTAGTATATATATTATTATATATATATATATATTACAATATATTAATATCTGTGTGTGTATATATCTATATATATGTTTGCGTGTATCTATATATATATATATCTATATATATATAATATATATAAAATATATATATATATAATATATATATATTATATATATATATATATATAGATATATAATGGCGTGTGGTATGGTATAATATATTGTAGTTATATATATATATAGTATTATATATATATATTATATTAAGATATAATATATATGTATGTATGATGGATATAGTGTGTGTGGGGGTTCTATATAAACAAAATATATATATATATACACACACACACTACATACATACATATAATATATATATGTATGTATATATACAGGCACACACACACACATATGTACATACATACATACATCATAATATATTATATATATATATAATCATATAATATATATGATTTTACACACACCCACATACACATATATATATATATATATATATATATATATATATATATATATATATATACGTATTTATCTAAATCTGTATGTGTGTGTATGTGTGTGTGTGTGTATGTTATGTCTAATCTCGTTAACTAAAGAAAGATGAATTACAGGTAATTGCTTCTTAATCTCCTTAATTTTAGTCTTAATTTTTTGCTAATTTGACTTTTAATTCCAAAACTATATCAGTATTATAGTTTAATTGAGGTGCTACTGAAGTGGTTCCTTCTGGTAAGTGAACAATTTGTGAACAATTAGAACCAAGACAACTAGAAGATCATTCGCAAATTAAACACGATTAATTAAGGTATTAAAATTAGTTAATTATACTAATTATCTTAATTATTTTTCATTATGTGGCTCTGATACAATTGAAAGAGGGTCTTAGATATTGATTATAAAAGAAATTACACATGCACTAAATAAAATTTTTCGAAAGAAAGTTTTTAAGGATTTGGATAAAATATGCAAATATGAAAAGTTATGGGCAATTTTTAAAAACCAAAATAGTATCTTGGGCTTGAAAATAGTTTGCATAAAATTTTGAAGGTCCTTTCTGGTAGTTACCTCATAAGTCAAGTTGCCTTATAATTAGCTTTAAAACCCAAGTGTCTTTAAAATAGCTTACCCTAAATGGAAGGTACTTTGTGTTTTAATTTATATGTATGTGTGTGTGTGTGCGCATGTGTCTACACACACACACACACACACACACACACACACACACACATATACACATATACATATACGTATACATACACATACATACATATACATACATACATACATACATATATATATATATATATATATATATATATATAATATATATATATATATATACGTATACATATATATATACAACACACACAACACAACATACATACATACATACATACATACATACATATATATGTATGTATTTATCTTAATCTATATGTGTGTGTGCGTGTATGTGTGTGTGTGTGGTACATATAATGTTTTACTATGTATACAATATATACTATATATATATATATATAATATATATATATATATATATATATATATAATATATGGATATGTGTATATATATATATTATATATATCGTATATATATATATATAGAATATTATATATATATATTATATTATATGTATGTATGTAATATATATAATATATATATATATATATGTAGAGAGAGAGAGAGAGAGAGAGAGAGAGAGAGAGAGAGAGTGTGTCCCTACGCCCTAGGGCTAGAGATGTTAGGAATTTCTTAAATTCTAGAATGAAATGGACAGATTTCCATCTAAAAACAGACCATTTCCTAGGCTTCAAGCCTTACAGTAAGTCCTGCAATGATAAAACATGCAAGACATATCCATAAGCTCAGTGGCAACACGCAGAGACCACAACTTTATGGGCCACACGCTGGGAGTGCACAAAGTATGAAGTTTAATAAAGGAAAGAAATCAAAGATATAGCTCTAAGGATCACACATCCAAAGCGTCGGGGTTTACATTCTAAAAATAAATAATTTCAACTAAAAAGGCGACTCACTAATCTGATGGTTGGCTCATATGGTCATACAGAGTGACTTGTATTTAATATTGATACATGGACTAACATGTTTAATTTACATAAGCCCAAGAACTTATGACTACATACATTACATGATTAAACTCATAAGTCTACGTGTATATGTACATATAACACCTTTTTCAAAGCAAGAGGCAGACTCCAACTCGGCTTACGTGAACTGACTTCTATCATTTCAAGAACCTAGGAAAAGGGGAAACGGAGAGGGGATAAGCTACCACACATCTAGTGAGTGATTCTCAACTCTAAGAAAACAAAACAATTTCACATAATACTTTTAAGTAGTAATCACACGGAATTTGATATTTAATATCATATATTAAGCATAGAAGGTCACCCATATCCATCAATACTTCTATAATCCCCATAATTCAAATAGCATCTCTTTCCCTCTTCCATTCCACACATAAGAATTCTCAACTTGCCTAACCTATGACTCTTGCAACTAATCACATATACTACACTTGTTTTAGATCATGTAACAGGCATAAATGACTCAATAGCAAGTTGCCTCAAGCTATAATCCAGTCATTCAGAATAATATGGCCTTCAGTTCACACAAAAACACTTATCGTCGAGGAGTTTAGTTAAAGTTACCCACTGGGGTTCTTTTAGAAAGAAAAAGGGATTAACGCATACAAGACAAGTACCATCACTTAAATCAAGGTAAGTATTCATAAAACAGTCATTGGTAAGAAAGAAGTTCATTTGGAATTCAATAAAAGCTGCTTTTTAGAGTACATGTACTTCCAAATGTTTTTACTAGCATAGTCCTCGAATAAGGTTCCTACTTCTGGGTCTAGTCTCAAGGACCTAAGGTTCCTATATACCGGGTCTGGTCCCTAAACTTGTGTTGTACCCTTATTAGGGTCCTCTAGGTTCCCATTTCTGGGTCAGCTACCTAGGAATTAGGGTTCCTACTTACCGGGTCTACTCCTTAGGATTTCATTAGCATTATCTTCCTCCTCTAACACATTTTAGATGCATTTCACCTTAAATATATTTTGCATATAAGTTTCCATTGTATCACAACAATGCCATTTCCATTTTCATGAAGGCTAAAATGCCTAAATAAGGTTATTCGTCTTTCAAAAAGCATATAACCATTCATTTCGACCAGACATGCTATGACCAAGTATGCATTCGCTTTTCAAAGGAAGTGATGTTAAGAACTCATCTCAAAAGCCAATAATTTGCAACTTATGCATAATTAGTTTCACTTACAAGCTCTCAACAGGTTGCTACAGTAAACTAGTCATTTACTTTTGTTGGTGAATTCATTTTAAGGTCGCATGAAAGGAAACATTTAAACAAGCACACAACCATTGCTTGACACTTTACTAATTCGAAGGGTGACATTTTAACAAACTAACTCCTAAAATGCTCCTCGGAAGGACTTTTAAATCTTCATTTCATGCATGTAGCACAGCTAAGAATCACATTTGATCCTAGGTTGGCTTGATTGACTCAAAAAGGGATCATTTAACCAAAAAGGATCTTTTTAAATCTTTACAAGCTTTATTCAAATGTACTCTCATGTGGGCACAAAAGGACTAGAATTGAGGTTAATAAGCCAATGCTAAAACATATCCAGTTAGAGGCACATGCAAGACTCACTTTGAATACTCAATTTGCCACTTAAAATCTTTTAACTTAGGCTCGAATGACTCAAAGGCAAAGCAATATATTCACCAATGAGTATAGGTGGACCTATATTCATAGCCTCAACTAGTTAATCAAATTGAGCTATACATAATTACTTGACAGCATGCACTTAACGAAATGAACAAGAACAACAATTCCCGAGGCAGAGTGTTCAAATAGATTTTAGGCATTTAACAATGATAAACACATCATAAACACGTTGCCAATACACTTCACAATTTCGTTGGTTTATCACACAACTCGAACTCCCTCCTTACGGAATCAACGACAACAAACCTTGAGATTACTCAATTTCAATCCCAAATAATTTCAATTAACTCAAACAACCTAACAATTATCTCGAGATTTAATCCCACATGGAACTCAAATAACTGAACGAAATCGTAAAAACATCGTAAACTATCAGTAATTTAGGAACCAAGAACCACCCACCTTCTCCCAAGCTGGACGACCCAACTAATGGGTTGTGTGGCCGGATTTTTAGGTGACCCAAGTCCCACTTCTCACTTCCCCTTACTACTGGTCACTAATTCGACCCCAAATACGACTGCCCCCATCTTTTTTTTATCGCCCCACCTACATCTGACTGTTACTGCTGTAATCGTGGACCTCTCTCTCCCTCTCTACTCGACCTCTTCCGGTTCACTTGGTGGGAGAAGTGGAGAAGATGAAGGGGAAAGATGGGTCATGGGTATAGTAGAGCAAAAGAGGGAAGGTGTCGTGAATTGGGGGAGATTATCGGCCACGCCTTCTCACCAGTGACGACCGGCCTCGACCCACGACCACCACCCTTCCACCCCCTCTCTCCTCTACTTTGACTCTCCTTGCCCCCTCTCTCTCTGTTCGAATCAAGAGGAACCAGCGAAGAAGGGTCTCAAACCTCCCTTCATGTGTTGGATGCAGAAGAAAGGGGCTTTGCCCCTTTTTTGTTTTCTTTTTTTTTTTGTTTAATGGTATCAAAACCCATTTTAACATCACTAACCTTGCGCAACCTCGAGTCGACCCAGTCCTGACCTATTTTTCTAGTTCCACACAATCACATACTAATTGAGGACATTTCGAAAAACAAGTCACATAAATTAGTACTCTTAATTAACACGTAAATATTAGCCTAATATAGCTTATATAATAAAGATACTTAATAGAATTATCAATTTCAATTATTAACTATGCTCTAAATTCTACGGCTATTACAACACATATATGTGTGTGCGTGTGCGCGCATATATATGTATATATATGTATATGGATATGTATACGTATGTGTGTATATATACATATATATAAATATATATGCATATATATATA